>CM019149.1:240192229-240206881 GCA_009733165.1 Naja naja | reverse complement strand
ATTGGCACACTCAAAGAACTTAGATCCTTGCAGAAAGTATCTGCTTGGTTAATATCTGTTATATAACTTATAATTTTGTACCTAATAATACTTACCTCCCATTTACCTACCCTATGCTTTCTGGAACTTCCTTTGTCTTTTTTGAAATATTGTATAACATTGGCTATTTTCCAATCCTTTAATGTAGAGGCCAGTTCTACAGATAAGGTGCATATTTTTATTCAAAGATCAACATGTTCACATTAGAGTTCCTTAAAATCTCTCAGCTGTTTTTACTGGGCTGCCTACTCATTGCCAGTATTCTCAGCAATCATATCTCCTTTACGTAAAAGGTAACTAATGATTAATTAATCTTGACTGGTCAGTTTTTAACAAGCTATATACCAGTTCAGGTAGAATCAGCTAGTAGTGTACAGATTAATGCAAGGCTTATGTGTCCTCTAAACTACCCTTTCTGTGCTGTTTCTTAAATGATTAACTCATTGCTTGATCACACAATACTCTGATGTTAGCATCAGAAGAATATTTACATAATTATGAAGTGTTTTTTCAATCATGTTATTATTAAACAGCAGGAAATGACAGCAGGAACTCAATCAAAAAAAGGAATGGGACTATTCGTTTGTGAAATTAACTTCCTGTAACATTGTTATATTTTCCAGGTTGTGTGTAATCACTTTAACATCTATGAGGATGATTCTGAGTGCTTCCCCACATCTTCAGCCATAAAAAAATTACAAATGATATTCCTCAAAATAAACAGTGGTGTTCTCTTGAAGTTCAGAAACATGCTTCATTGATAAGGTTTGCAAGTGGCCATCCTTGCTTTTTCCTTCAAAAAGCAAGACCATGATCATGGTTTGCTTAAACTTATTTCATTGAATAAATCATGATTGCCTAGGTTTGCCCAACATCCACTATAAACCATGGTTTAAGAATGGCAATAGACTAAGTCAAATTCAGACAACCACATTGTGTCTTAATGTATATTATGAACTCAGGTTTGAACAGGGGTGCCTAAGGAAGTAAAAAAAGTCAAGGTGGCAGGCACAGCTGTACAATGGAAACCTCATTTCCTTTTCAATATGTGTGCAATGACATACAAACAAAATAAGATGGCTGACATTTCCCTCATTCTGAGAGTTACTTTATTGTTTTACTTTATGATATTATGCTGATACCATAAAATCAAGCTTTTAGTGTATTATGTTTAATGTTTTTCTATCTCCATTTCCACAGAAAATAATGTATTTAACAATTACAATTATCCAAAGGAAACATGAAAAGAGTGCTTATGTATGTGTTAAGAGTCAGTTTGGCCTACTGGTTAGGGTAGCAGGCTAGAAACCAGGAAACTTGGCATTCTAGTTCCAACTTATGCATGAAAGCCCATTGGATGACTTTGAGCCAGTCACACTCTCTAATCCCATAACATCAGACTCAGGCCTCAAGCCATTGGGTCAATTCCTGTTGCAACCAATTGATTGGTACTTGATTGACTCTGAAAAAAATGCAGACTCTCCATTTGTGGGAAAACACTAAAAAAGGAAAAATATGTTTATGTTTAGGTCTTATTTTAGTGAATCTTTATTTCCTGACTTGTCCTGAACATGCATGAACCTGAACATGCATAGAATTGTGTTGACGGATATATAGAGAAATATGAATTTGCTCTAAATATTAGAATTGAACGAAGCCTAAGAATATACTTTACAATTCAAGATAGCTGAGATTTCACATCATGATAACTCACGTTTTTTTTTATTTACAACAATTCAGCCATAAATTGGTTTACACATCATGCTGGGTACATACAACATGCTAAACCAAAATTGAGCATACTACATTGTCACGTAGTACACTGTTGAACCATGCTGCCATTCTTGGTCATGAATCTTTCCCATCTTTCAAAGATCTATCTAACTTGCAAAGATCTAGATCTATGTTCTGCCCATTTCTGCGACACTCCCGGACATAAATCCAACCCTTCAGTTCTTTCAGAAGTTCCTCAATCACTAGGAACATCATCCTTTCCCATTCATCTATAACACTGTGCAGAAATGTGGGCAGCCTCCCAAAATTGTAGAATGGGCGGTTTCATTGTTCCACAAGCAAGCACTTGATGCTCATAGGCAAGTGTTAATCACCATCTTTCAAATTTCACAAGCTTGGAGTTTTACAATTTTGTATGGTAGAATGACTGCTCAGAGAGACACAGGGAAGTGGAGCAATGACCTGAATGTAAGGGCTGTCGGTGTGGTTAAGAGTCAAACAAACGTCAAGAAAGAGAGAACACACAGCTTATCTGGATGTTGCTGCTGGCTGGGTAGGACCATAGTTACAGCTCGGCCAGCAGGAAAGGTGTCTGTTTCTTTAAATACCTTTGTGGGATTACAGCTATGTCTACAGCTATGTCCACAATTAACCGCACTTCCTCCAATAGCTACAAGAACCCAGGATTTGAGGTAAGTCTAAAATGGGTTGTTTTTTGTTGTTCTAGAAAAAGTTCAAAAACTTTAACACAGTTTCTGGGAAGCACTGTCACCTGCTTTGCAACAAGCAATTCTTTAATAACAAATAAACTTGCTAAAAAAAATCCTGTCAGTGCAAATGCTCTTTTCTCAAAGATTGGATACAATTACGCCATTGTGAAGAGATATGCCACTTACTGTGTTTTTCCCCACCTTCCTGGATTATTATATCAATAGAACAAATTAGTCCTACTCCTGTTTGACTTGGGAACTGAATTAGTTGCAAGTACAACTTTTAGATACATTCTGAACTTATTTAACCTATTTGGGGGAAATCAGACTTCCAGTTTAAATCACGTTGCACAGATTGTAATGATTGTGGTAGCAGTGTTCATTGCACAGCGTGATTGTTTTGCAACACGCAGGTATGTATAATTGCATCTTTAAGTATCTTGTTCCATTGTACCAATGTTATCAACACTAATTCGCATTTACTACAATAGTACCCATAGGGACAGAAAATATTTACATGCAAAATGCTTCAGTAGTGTAACTTCCTCAACCTGGAACTTTCCTGGTTGGTTAAGATTACAACGCCCCAAATTCCCCAAATAGCACAATCAAAAGAATTCTTCAAGTTGCAGCTTACCACATTTGGATGACACTTGAATGGGAGAGACTGATTGATTAAATAATTCCAATAGTTTTTTTAAAAAAACAGTCTTCCTTGCTTTGATGGCACACTGTCATAACTGAGGACATTATTTTTATTTTAGCATATCTGGAACATACAAAGTTGGGGGGAAATCTACATAGGAATTTCAGTTAAATATTTGTATCTATATTTGCTGCCATCTAATGGTTACCTGGAGTTTTGCAAATCAGTTATACTAGCAACTTTTTTTTTTACTTTTTTTTAGACTCAGAGTTGAGTTGTCAAAATTGGCTTGTTGTGGGTTATAAAATGCGATATCATTTTATATAGCACTTTATAACCCACAACAGCTCAACTTTTTGAATTAATTTACACATGCACCCAGTCCTGGGTTTTCCTCCAACAGATAAACCACCTTTTTATGAGAACTAAGTATTTCTCTGTGTTAATTCTTCCTCTTTAAAAATACATTACGAATGCTGCCATAAAGATCAGTGTTCAATCTAAACACAATCTCAGTAGATTTATTCAATCTATGTGTGATTTTGAATGAATATTCAAGTTGCATGAATGCTTCTCAAAATTAATAGCAGCTCTGGAAGGACCATCAGAGTCAGCACTGTAGCTTGCAGGTGTAAAGGTTCTTTCACAGTTGAAGCAAACTGATACTTGATTTGGGACAGAAGCTCTCAGGGGTTTCTTAAGACCAACTATTGTCCTGACTGTGGAAAATATGCACATGCATGTTCCCACCCATATACCATATGCAGAGAATTTTTCTTTGGCTACAATGAACCTCTTTATACATGATTGCTTTCTAAGTGGCTGTCACTACTTCATAATTGTTACTTAATTATCTGTAGTAACTTGCAGTCAAATCTTGGGAAGTTCCCACACTATGTATCTCCATATGTTTTCTTATATATCACTATTTTAACAAAAACAAAGGGTTTGATTCAAAATCCAGTTTATACTTGCCATTCCTCAGAATAACTTCAAATATTTTTTTAACTCTTTTTGTCAATGGAAAGAAAGAAAAAGTGGTGCACATTAAACAGTGTTGAGAATCTAAAATAATTGTGATTTGAAAATACTCTTAAAATATGGCCTGATGAATTAACTGGAATGTATGTCAAGATTAATTTTTGAACAACTTATAGAAAATCAAGAGGTTCAGATTTTGATGGGAACAAGTGCATTTAGGAAAGAAGTTTTCTGCTGAAATCTCATTCTAATCTAAATTGCATCTCCTCCCCGCCCCCCACCAACCTCACTGGTTTCTACATCTAGTTAGGATACTTCCTAAATATTTGGACTGTAATTACAATCAGCTAGAATTCTGGCTGATTTATTTCACAATATCTGGAAGAGACGAGGCCAGATGGGAGAAGACTGAACTAACCCTATCATAAGATAAGGGGGGGACCCCAAAGATAGTTACCCAAATCATGTTTCAATTTAAAGCTGGTTAAAAAGAAGAAAATTAATAATAGGTTAGCATCCCAGCTTGATAGAACCTTTACTCTGAAGTAAGGTTTTCCTTGGATCTCCCATATCCTTTTGGCACCAAGTTAATTTCTTTGATTTTCAGAGATGTATAGATTAATCATTAAAATTAAAACAAAGACTATCAGTCAACACTAATATAAATGTGTTCCAGTTTATTTATTCTAAAAAATAAGTAAAAGAATTTATATCAATCATCCAGTGGCACTTAGCTGTTTTCTTGTGTTCAAAATACCGCATAACAGCCCCTATGAGTTATTATCAAGCTTAACATGGACAACTGTGGGATGTAGGAAGTAAGAAGGATTTGGCAGCCTTTTCTCTTTTTCACCTTCTTCCTCATAGGTGTTTGTTATGAATTATTTCTTAAAATCTTCATTCCCACTATTACTCAGCTTGAATTGGAAGTGCCATTATTAAAATAACTGGGTAGCACTACCACATGCAAGAGGAAGATTATTAGACGATTGATGAACCTTTCTCTCCCCGCCCCAAAAAACCAGTTTGCAATAGTGTATATGGTAATTTTGAAAAAAATATTTGGCAACAATCCAAAGCATCCTGATCCTGGTAGTTCTTGACTTACCAGCACAGTTGAGACTGAAATTTCCATCGTAAGTTGGTACAGTTGCAAAATGAGTCCTCACCTGACCAGATCTGATTTTACTGTGGCAATTAAGTGAATTGCCATGGTCATTTATGTGGTTGTTAGCTGAATCCAATCTATTAATGTGAAATACCAACATGATGGCACATAATCAATAATCAAAAAGTTTGTTTGATGAACTCAGGTAATGCCAGACAACTTGCAGGTTCAATCAGTAGCCAATGTGACTTAGAAAATTGAATTATCCATGAGTCGATGAAACCTGGGTAAACGTGTGAACAAAATCTATAATTGTCATGTTTCCATAGATCATGAAAGCAGGAATTGAAGCCCAATACATCATATTGTAGGCTAGGGATGGCAAATTGTTCTGGACTGAAGCCTGCCTATAGTACTGGAATTCTCCCAGTCTGCTATGACTGGGGAGAGGGAGGGGGAGAAACATGACATCACTCCAGAATCAGTTGGTTTCTGTACTGTGCCTTGTTTGTGTGGTCTGTGTTTGTTTCTCTCTACGTAGTCTCTGACAGCTTCAGGCAATGACTGAGTCAGGACCCATAGCATCAGTCAATCTAACACAGGGTAGAGATGTCTAGTTGGCTATCGTCAGCATATTGATGATATTTCATTTTGTGTGGGCACATCACATGACCTCTCCCAGCAGCTTCACAATCATGTTAAATAGTGCAAGAGAAGTGATCCCTGGCACATTCCTTCCTGAAATGCGTTCAGATTCAGTTAACCTAATCCTGCATAGCTTTTTCTCCGATAATATCACACTACTAACTAGAGCATACAAAACATTTGCTAGACCAATACTTGAATACAGCTCATCAGTCTGGAACCTGCATTACATATTGGATATTAATACAGTCAAGAAAGTCCAGAAATATTTCACGAGAAGAGTTCTCCACTCCTCTACTCGTAGCAGAATGCCTTATGCCACCAGACTTGAAATTTTAGATCTAGACAACCTAGAACTACGCCGCCTTCAGTCCGATCTAAGTATAGTATATAAAATTATATATGGCAATGTCCTACCTGTCAATGAATACTTCAGCTTCAACCACATCAATACAAGAGCACACTATAGATACAAACTCAAGGTAAACTGCACCAAATTTGATTGTAGGAAATACGACTTCAGCAACAATGTCAATGTCTGGAATACTCTACCTGACTCTGTGGTTTCTTCCCTAAACACCAAAAACTTTAACCTTAGACTGTCTACTATTGACCTCACCCCTTTCCTAAGAGGTCTGTAGGGGGCATGCATAAGCGCACCAACGTGCCTACCGTCCCTGTCCTATTGTTTCTTTTTTTTATTCGTATCCATTTCATGTATTCATAACCATGTTTATACTTATACCTGTTATCTAATACTTGCTTGACAAATAAATAAATAAATAAATAAATAAATAGATTCAACCTCTCAACTCTACAGCCATCAGCTTGACATGCCCACTCAGAAAGGAGAATGCCATTACAGAAGAATGCCTCCTACACAGTGGTGGTATTCTACCAGTTTGGCCCCATTCAGCCAAACGGTAGTTCCAAGGATCATTTGTGAGTGAACCGGTTCGCTCTGATGATCAGCTGCTGGCCCCTCCCACCCACCCCAGCTCTATACTGACCTTTATTTCTTGCTTTTCAACCTCAGCTGCTTTGCGCGGCACAGCCAATTGACAGGCGTCAGCTGTTTTACACACAGGGCTTGCAGGAGAAAGTGAGTTGTAAATGCTGCACGATGCACACACACTCACACCAACCAGTAGGAAAAAAATTTGAAGCCCACCACTGCTCTTATGGCTTGGATTTTCAGGAAGCCTATCAGGATGCTGTGCTCAACAATATTAAAGGCAGCTGCGAGATCAAGCAGGACAAGGAGGGTTGTACTTCCACCATTTATCTCTTGTCACAACTTATCAATGAGAGTGGCCAATGCAGTTTCTATCCTATACCCTGATCTGAATCAGGTATTGCCAGATAATCCATAGAACTCTCTAGAGTTACCACCTAATAATTTTTTTAGATTGTACTACACTATAACCCAATTTAATTCTTTTGGTATGTTGATAGGACTTATCCTTATCTGTAATCTAGGCCACTATAACTTTCTCAATAAACTGTACCCAAAAGAAATCTTAGCTCACAATAATATCTGAGCCCAACCGACAAAAAGGCTTGCATTCACTGGGCATATAGGAAGAGTTAAAAGTCGGATGATAAAAATTAAAATTTGGATCCTGGAAGTCATCGCCTGGCAATCCCAATTGCTTTATATAATTGTGGGTGTCTTCTGGAGTACATTTCATTATTTATTTAACAGTATTTGTAACTTGAACCAGCCTACAATACCCCAAAAGCAAACTTTAAAATCTTTCCTTGGAAGGAAAACCTTGTTGAAACAGCAGTCTGGATTTGTTTATGAAATACCAGCAGGGTAGAGGTCACACACTCAGGGAGAGTCTGTTGGTAAGAGAAGGTGCTATCACAAGTAACATGTTGTTGTTGTTGCTGTGGTTGTTGTTTAGTTCATCCCCTATAGGTTTTTGGTTGATTGGAATTTCCAACAAACCCTCCTTAGATGATTAAATAGGATAGACAGATTTAATTCTGGCCAGATGTTGCTTGATGTATTCCTTTTCTGTGCTATAAATGGATTTAAAGATGATTTTAGCTTTAGGTAGCCCCACACAGAATACACTGCAATCTGACACAGATCATCAGAAGTATGAATTGTGGTAAAGAGCTCTGGTGGTGCAGTGGCTAGAATACAGTACTGCAGGCCAACTCTGGCCAAAGCCTGACGTTCGATCCTGACAGGGCTCAAGGTTGACTCAGCCTTCCATCCTTCCAGGGTCAGAAAAATAAGGACCCAGATTGTGGGGACAATAAGCTGGCCTTTGTAAACTGCTTATTTAGGGCTGTAAAGCATTATGGAATGTATGTAAGTCTAAGTGCTGTAGCTATTGCTCTTGCTTATTGCTATTTCTATGAGTGACTGACATCGAGGCATCCTGGTCCAGCTATAGCTATCCTTCTTTTAAAGCAGTGTCTGTGGGATGACCTTCATTTTATCTTCACAACCCTGTTGAAATATGCCTAAAGGTAAGCTGTGATCTCCACAGTGAAATGAGGACTTCAACATTGTCCCATTCCATTTCTCAAATCATTACACCGCAGTGGAATTCCTACAACATCCCTGGAAGTGCCCAGGTGGGATACATCATTCTCTGCCCAATTGACCTGTTTTCAAATGTGGAACCTAACTGGAAGATGAAGCTATTGTAGAAAGCACTCACATATGCATTTATCACTTACCGTAAATCAAATAACCATCAACATAGCAAACTAGATATGACCTTGGTCATAAGTTTTAATAAGAGAATACTAAAAAAAAAAGAAAGTATTTACTAACGCAAGCACAAGATTGGAATAAAACTCTTATGATTTTCTAAGAAGGACGTTTGTGGCAAACAAAACTTTGATGGGATAATGGGAACAAATCAGCTATTAATCAAAAAATTCTGCTCAGTGAGGTCAGATGAGGAAAAGAAAATAGAAAAGATTATGAGCATGCAACAGAACTTCCTCCAGAATGCAAGAGGAAAACTGTCTTTGCAATCTCTTTTGCAAGATGTCCAATTTCAGCTTTTTCTGTGCAAGATTTGTAGGAAGTCTTTCACTTGTAAAAAGTTTTTTTTTAAAGGAAAAAGAAACTCATTTACAAGAAAACAAAGAGCTTGCATCTTCATTGCAAAACCAGCTACTGAACGGACCAAAAATAGTGTTTTCTTACTGATCTTTAGCAAAATACAGTACTGCAGAGGAGAAAATGCCACAAGAAGGAAGTAAGGAGTATAATTTATGGTCCTTGCAAAACTACAGTTCCTGCATTTTTATTGTTGCATGCCTGAAGTTTAGAGGGTGCAATTGCATCTTAAAGTTTGTTGCATATTAAACAGATGAGTAAAAGTCCAGGGCTTGTAGTTTGATATGGCAGAATCAGGACAGGCAGACAAAGAGTGTTGTTTAAACAAATAAACAAAATGAAAACTTAATAAAATTAAGGAATTGATTTTTGTTCTTTGCCTCTTTCCTCTATTCCAGTGGTGGAATTCAAAAAAATTTACTACCAGTTCTGTGGGTGTGGCTTGGTGGGTGTGGCAGGGGAAGGATACTGCAAAATCCCCATTCTCTCCCCACCCCACTAACTTGCTTTCCAGCTCCGTTCTCTTGTGCAGGGCTACAAAAGAAGACCCAGCCAATCAGCTGGGACTCGGGAGGCAGGGAATAGATGGGGCAGGGCCAGTCAGAGGTGGCATTTGCCGGTTCTCCAAACTACTCAAAATTTCCGCTATCAGTTCTCCAGAACTGGTCAGAACCTGCTGAATACCACCTCTGCTCTATTGCCTCAGGAGCAGAATGTGTATTTGTGTGTGTGTGTGTCTAGATCTATGTTTGTGCATATCCTCCATTTTATCTTCACAACTCTATGAAATGAGTTGATTGAGTGTCTAAGGACACTTAAAAAAGGCTCATGCCTTTGCAGACATTTGAATCTAGATTTCCCTCAGTTTTCAATTTTATTATGTAGGTAATGTATGTATATCATGAGGTTAAATATTTGACTGAGACTGAGAGTGAATGATTGGACCAAGGTCATCAAGCTGAGTTCCTAAGACAGGACAAGAACTCATGGTTTCTCCATTTCTGGCCTGTTACTTTAACTACTGCACCAAACTTGTTCTCGTTATTATATTACTAAGATTTAAATGTGTGTGTTTGAAAAGTAAGTTCAACAAAGGACTATCATTATCAGATGGAAGGTAAGTTTACAGTCCATAAGATTGGCTGCATTTTAATACTATTAAATAAAGATACTCAATTCTATTTAATACAAATACAAAAAATGTGGCTTTTATTAGCTTTAAAATGTGCCTCTTCGGATTTAGCTAAATAATTTATTAAGCTTAAAAGCCATTCTTTTTTTTTAATGCCAGTGTGACCATTCGTAGACAGTAGAGGTCAGCTAGAAAGTAGCATGTGACCTCCAGTTTTAGCAGAGGCTCCCAGCACCTCTTAAAGTGGAAGAAACACCCTTCATTTCTTACAGCACCACAAGATCCCATTACAAATATTCAGTGGCAAAACGGCCAAATGTTAACCCTTGATCATGGGTGTCAAAATCGATTGCATCGTGGGTCGGATCATGACATATCACGATGTTTTTTGTCTTTATGGAGCCAGGATGGACATGGCCTGCATGTGTCATATCTGGCTCACACGCTGCCAGTTTGACAGACCTGCCTGAGATCATCATTTGGACCCAGTGTTGGAATTTTAGGAAAGAATACAGGGTGGAAATGGAGAAGGAAGATTCTGGAAGGCAAATATTTCCAATTCCACCTCTAAAACTTCAAAGGCTTTACCTTAGAGGCCCCAAATCATATTTCTGCCAGGAGCAGTGTGTTTGTGAGATTTAAGGCTGATGATGGGAAGAGTTTGTTCCCAGATGCCTCCCACTGCCTCTAACCTTAATTCCATATATTGAAATAAGTAAAAGCTGAAGAAAAAACCCAGCACAGTTTGTTTGTTTTTTGTCTGATCCCACTTCACCAAATGGTCTCTTAGGCCCTTTTGATCCTTGAAAAATTGAAGCTGAGCTGCTAAGACTCTAATGGGTTTCAGATTTGTCTGACTGTTGAACTGTACTCTGATCCACTGTAATGAAATGACCCATCTCACCTTTACAGTGAATCCGTATATTTAACTTAGGAAATTCATTAACGGATTTCTTCACTCTAACCATGATTGGGAAACTCAAAAGTGCTTTTTTCATTTTCAAAAGGCAACAGGATTCTTTTTTTTTCCTTGAGGAAGAAGAAAACATTTCAATTCTCATCCAAGAAGCTTCATCAGTTGTAACTGGATGGAAGGATGGGTTCTGACAGGATGGGATGGGGGGAATGGAAGGATTATATTTGTTTGTGGTCATCTGGTCATTAGCACTCTTTCTGAGAGCCATTGAGGCTACTTGGAGGTTACCTGAATCACAGTCCAAATGATTTAGGTGACCCCAAGGGCACAAATAAACCCCAAGTGGCCTTAACAGCTGTCAGAGAGGTGCTAACAACCAGATAACTGCAAAATATATAATCCTTCCATTCCGCCCCCTTCCTGTCAGAACCCATCCTTTCATCCTCCCATCATCCTGTCGCAACTGATGAAGCTTCTTGGATAAGAAGTGAAATATCTTCTTCTTCTTCTTCTCTCCTCCTCCTCCTCCAGGAAAAACAGTCCAGTTGCCTTTAAAAAAAGCACATTTGGGACAGCTATGACTTGGATGACTAAAACTCTCCATAGACATATTTTGGAAAGTTCTCTGGAAGCTGGGAAGGCTGAGGATGGATCAGTTGATGGATTATTTATTTACAAATGGTAATTTAGCCCAGGCAGGAAGACATCTGAAAAAAAAAAGCATTTCAAAAAGATTCTACCTTTATTGAATCATTATAAAGGAAGCGAGAAATTCCTATTACAGTTATGATTAGTCTATAGCTACCAAGGATTACCATTAAAGGTATTGTTCTAAAATCCATGTTCTTGCTTCCTTAGTCTTGCCAGGCAAAGGATAAATCAGCAGAAACCAGCCAAGCCTGGGTGTTGCTAATTGCTAGCATGAGTTTGCTCAAAAAATAAGGCTACAAATTCTACCTATTTGCTCTTCATTCGGTTTCTCTCTACCCCACCCTCTTAGTCACGATCTGGCTTTGTTTTTCTGTGAAAAATTAGAAGCTGTGCCAAAGTTATATGCATGGATGCAGAAACCAAAAAGGGTTGGACCATCTTTTTATGGCCTATTTTGTGGGTGATACAGTACAGATCAGACCATACTTTTCTTTGTTTTTTTTTTAACTGTTAAGCTAATCTTAAAATTTATGTGATCTCTTTGAGACATACAAGACTGAACTAGAATGAAACTTGCAAAATTGTATTTAACCAGAAACACAATGTGTAAAACTTTCAGCAGATAATGAGTTAACTACATGATATTACCCCAATCATTGAAAACCAACAGTCCTCCTTTGTCCAAAGTTGATTAAACAGTTTTTATTTGCAATTTTATAGTAAGCCAATCTGAATGCTACTCTGATTTCTCAAAATACTAAAAGCTTCCATTATTTACCAGCAGATAACTCAATTTCCATTGATAGCACATAATAGTAATTGCCAACTTAGAATTTGGAACTTGAATGGGTCCCCCATGATAATAGTCCATATTATATTCCAGTTTAACCAGAGAAATTAAAACATGGGAATTGTGTTTAGCTTACAACTTTTGTACGGATCATACTTCAGACTAGCAACAAACCATGCAGCTCATTTTTTAATAATCATTGTGCTGGAAAAATATGGAAATATGTGGGTGCAGAATGCAGGGGGATCCAGGAATCACAAAAAGTGGGAGCATTTGGAGATCTAGAATGCAGTTTATTCACTCCTGTCTACCTCATTCCAACTTTTTTTATCACAGCAGTGGGAATGCAATTCCCCCTCACAATATCCCAATATTCTGTACACATGTGCCATTAAGGACTTTTGCCTGCCTTTAATTTTTTTCTTTCTTATGAAGCATCTGTAGAATATGGAAGGAAGATGGCCTGAGCAGAGATTTGCAGGAACCACTGCCTAAGCAAAAGGGGATAAAACTTTTTAAAGTCCAGAACAATGAGATAATTCAGAATTCAGAAACAGCTTAGGCAGATAGATATCTGCCTAATTCACTGAATGATAAAGAAGATAAATTCAATCAGATTTAGAAGATTCTGGTATTACAGCCAGTTTCTGGAAAAGTAGTTGTAGCCTTCATGTGGAATTGGTTTGCTGGATTGCCCTAGTGGGGCAGCAGGATGAACGACACCCCTGTTGTCCCATTTGCTAACTGAAATCTATTCATCTCAAGTTGTGTCATCTTCAAATGTTGTACCTTGCAGGAAGACGCTGACTTTTCAGAGACAAACAGTAGTGCATTAAGAAACAGGAACTTAGAAAAGTAACTCCTTCAATCTGATGAGGTAAGAGGAAAATGGGTAGGTTCATAGGTCACATTCAGTCATGATAAATTTTGTTTTGTGTTGTGTTGTTGTATTTACACCGTGTTTTTCTCTCTGTTTATTAGTGTTCATGCTAGTTGTTTTAAATAAGTAGCTTGGGAACTGGGAAGAAGCCAGAATATGATTGTCACGGGAAGAAAAAGTTATATTTTGTAACCCTACCCTGTCAATTAAACATACCTAAAGATTATTAAGATAACTGAGCTAATGTTGGATGGTGAAGAGAGACAGACAGCCTGAGAGTCACTGAGAACTGGAAGGCGAGTTTTCTTTGTATCTGGCCCTTGAGGCGAGCCAAGGGAATAAAAACACAGGATTGATAATCCATTTTGCTTTCTCTTCTCCTAGCATGAGACAAACATCAATATTGACAGTGAGCTACATGGAAGCCAACCTGAATCAGAAGAAAACAAGAATCTTGGGTGCAAGGGGTAATAATTTCATTAGTTCTCCACCGATTAATGTCCCCATCAAGTGAAGTTTTAGTGCATTCAGACACACTGAGTTTAGCTTTTAAACTTCAGGAATTCTTTTATATGTAAATAGCAATGGTGGGATTCAAAAATGTTACTACTGGTTCTGTGGGCGTGACTTGGTGGGTGTGGCAGGGGAAGGATACTGTAAAATCTCCAGTCAGAGGTGGTATTTGCGGGTCTCGAACTACTCAAAATTTCTGCTACTGTTCTCCAGAACTGGTTAGAACCTGCTGAATACCACCTTTGGTAAATAGCAAAGACCTGTTCTGTCATACTAAAAATCTATAGAGGTGGTTCTAACTTATTGGCCTAAGATTATTATTTAAATCATATCCCATTTTTCTTCTTCTAAGAACTCAAGGTTGCTTTCACAAGATTCTCTCCCCTATTTTTTTCCCATAGCAACAGCCCTTTTGGGTAGTTTGGATTAAGAGATACCTTTTAGAACATCTAATCCCTCCTGACCTTCTGAAAACCTGGCTCTGCCACCTGGCTCTGCCAGTGGGCAAGTATCACCCTGGAGGTAGTTGATGGACTAAAAGCAGATTCCCTCATCCCCTGCCTGCACACCTTGTTCCCACTCTCCCCACCTTTTTACCATAACTTACAGTTTTATTGCTATATATATATATATTTGTGTTGTTTATTGCTTTTAACTTTGTAAGCCTTCCAGATTCACCTTGTGCCAAAATTAATTAATTAGACTGGCCCAAATTCACTCACTTAGGTAGCCAAGGATGTACTGGAACCTGGGTCTCCTTGATTTCCAACTACTACACAAAGTCTGATCACACCTGCTGGATCTTAGCCTTGCTTC
>CM019149.1:240150199-240191229 GCA_009733165.1 Naja naja | reverse complement strand
TTTTAAATGTTATTGGTTTATTTGAATTGGTCTTGTAAAATGTCAAATGGTATTGGTTTAAATAGCGGGAAGAAACCCTGCACTCCCATTGGCTAGCAGCTACGGCTGCCGGCTATAAGAAGCAGCCGTAGCCTTACCCGACGGGTCCATTCGAGCTGTTGTCATTAATAAAGTCTTTTGCTGGAATTCTCGCCTGACTCTTCATGCAAACTTAACACTGGCGACAAGGGGATTTCTGAAGAGAAGACGCACGCGACAAGCAACTGAGCGAGATGGCTGCTTGAACACCCCCAGCACCGCTCGATCCGGCGACGGAAGACTGGGAATCGTATGCAGACCGGTTCCACATGTTCCTGGAAGGAACGATCCGCCGGCATCCCCGAGAGACGGAAGAGGGCGGTCTTTTCACACACTGCGTCCGCAGTCTTCAAAATGGCGGTTGCGGGAGCAGCAGAATTGAAGGTAATAGAATGGCCCGAATTAGAAAGACTTTTAAGAGCCCATTACGCCCACAAGTATCGTGCCTCATTAAGAGACACGAATTTTACCGTCGGGATCAAGGGGATAGCGAGAGTGTTAATGACTCGTGGCAAGCTTAAGGACATTGGGGTGCTTGTGACTTTACCAACGTAGAAGAGGCCATGCGTGATCGGTTTGTTTTGGGCCTTAAAGATAAGATCTTACAAAGCAAACTGTTAATGAAACCAAAAATCACGCTTAAAGAGGCTATTGAAGAGGCTGTTTCAGCAGAAGCCACCAAGTCCTCAGCTGCGCCATGAAAAGATTAACAAGGCCTCGAGCCAGGCCTCAAGCCATTCTGATGGGGAAAAATCCTCAACAACTCATTGCAAACAAATAGACTCTGATTCGGATAGCAGTGAGGAAGAAGAGGGATTTTTAAGCTCAGAATGGAGAAGAAAAGAAAAGACTGAGAAAAACAGGCAAGGATTCGTTTGCAGAGGCTGTGGGGGGGCCACCGCACTGAATGCAAGTTTTTGACTCCATTTGCCTACGCTAGAGAAACGGGCCATATAGCCAGAGTCTGCAAATCATCCAGAACTCCACCATTCAGGAAGAAATTTCTGAGGAAGATTTTAAGCCCAACAATTTAATTGGAAAAATGGGGCTAAATCCAAAAGCAAATGGCAAGAGTGAAACTCACCAAACAATATCCATTGGTCACTTCACATTTAAATAGCAGAAAAGTACATGTGAAGGTGTTTATTGAAGGGAGACCGTACATGGAAGTGGACTCAGGCTCTTATTTATCTATGGTGTCATGGGACACTACACAGACTCTTTCCAAGAATTCAGAAAAACATTTCCAGAAGCAAGCACTGACCCTCAAAGACTACCAAGGGAACAAGATTCCAGTAGTTGGAGCGAGGGAATTCAACGCAGTTTAAAGGCCACACCAAACGCTTTGCCACTGACCATCGTGGACAAGGATCGCCCAAGTTTGCTGGGACTTGAGTGGTTCAAGCCACTTGGCATCGAGGTGACTGGCATCCATCACGAGCAGTTCTGACTGGGAAGAGTCCTTGAAGTCTGAGTTTCCAGAGGTCTTCAGCGAAGGACTGGGCAAGTATATGGGGACCCCTATTGCTTTCAGTTTAGACCCCAAGGTGCCCCCAATTCGTTTAAAGCCCAGGAGGGTTCCATTTGCTTTAAAGGAAAAATTGATGCACAATTAGATAAGCTCATCGCCCGGGGTTTTGGAACCTACTGACCACTCCAGATGGGAAACACCCATAGTCACACCAGTCAAGGCTGATGGGTCAGTGAGAATCTGTGGTGACTACAAGGGGACACTTAACCATGCTGCTGCAGCAGAGCATACCCTGTACCTGTTGTGCATCATCTGCTCCATTCCCTTGGCAGGGTACAGTATTTGCTAAACTGGACTTAGCTCAGGCATATCAACAATTAACAGTTGATGATGCCACTGCAGAGGCACAAACAATTGTGACTCATAGAGGTGCCTTCAAATGTAAAAGACTACAATTTGAGTAAGCGTGGCACCTGGCATTTTTCAAAGTCTTATGGAAAGAATGTTGCAAGGACTGCCTGGGGTAGTGCCTTATTTTGATGATGTGTTAATCTCTGCTGAAAATGACACTCAGCTCAAGAGAGAGATCATCAGAACTTACCAGATTCAGAGAAAAGCGGAAAGTGGAAGACAAATGCACTCAATCAGACATGACTGTGTTGCCTGGGTACATGATTGATAAACAGGGCATCCACCCCACTGATGCCAAGGTTAAAGCGATCAAGGAAGCCCCTAAACCTCGTTGCAAGTCAGATCTGCAAGCCTTCCTTGGCCTTATTAACTTTTATCACATGTTTCTACCTCACAAAGCATCTATTGCTGAACCCTTACATCGTTTACTTGATAAGAAGGCTGCTTGGATCTGGGGCGGAAGGAACAGTCAGCATTTAACAGTATTAAGAGACTAATCACGTCTGATGCTGTGTTGATTCAATTCTCTGAGAATTTACCTGTTGTTCTGACTTGTGATGCATCCCCTTTGGAGTGGGAGGGTTTTGAGCCACAGGCTTCCCAATGGCCGGGAAGCCCCAATTGCATTCTACTGCGACGCTGTCCAAAGCAGAGAGGAACTACAGCCAATTGGACAAGGAGGCTTTAGCAGTTGTTGCAGCTGTTAAGAAATTTCATGAATATCTGTATGGCAGGTCATTCACCATTGTTACAGATCACAAACCTTTGCTTGGCATCGTGGCAGGAGACAAACCTACACCTATTATCCTGTCACCAAGAATGCTGAGGTGGACTGAATTTCTTGCAGCCTACTCCTACAAACTGATTCACAGGCCTGGCAAGGACATTGGACATGCTGATGCACTGAGTCGTTGCCCACTACCTTGCCACAAGGAAGACTGTGAACTTGAGACTCACACCTTTTCCTGGAGACCGTTGCTAAGCTTCCAGTCCATGCTGCTGAGATTGCCAGAGAATCTGCCAAAGATGCTGTGTTGGCACCTGTTATGGGCTGGATTAAGAAAGGTTGGCCTCTTCAAGATCTACCTCACTTTGCTCAACCTTTCAAATCCAGGCAAACTGAATTATCTGTATTAAGAGGATGTATTTTGTGGGGTAACAGGGTGGTTATTCCTGCAAAACTGCAAAGGGAGGTTTTGGAAATGTTACATGAGGGTCATCCTGGGATTGTAAGGATGAAAGGTTTGGCCAGGAGTTATGTATGGTGGCCAGGTATTGACAAAATGGTTGAAAACTGGGTTGCATCTTGTCCCAATTGCCAGTAGTCAGGCCTGCCCCACCTCACGCCCCCACACAGGAATGGGAATGTCCTAGGGGCCCATGGTCTAGAATCCACATTGATTTTGCAGGTCCTACAAGAGGGCACACGTTTCTAGTAATTGTAGATGCATACTCCAAATGGCTAGAGGTTATTCTCATGACTTCTACTACTACTGAGGCTGTTATCAAGCAGCTCAAAAGCTCTTTGTAACCCATGGGTTACCAGATGTCCTTGTCTCTGACAATGGCCCTCAATTCACGTCTAACATTTTTGAATCCTTTTCTAGCTCAACAGGGCATCAGACATGCCCTTACAGCCCCTGGCACCCTTCGCCAACGGCCGGGCTGAACGATGGTACGCTTACCAAAGAAAAGCTTCAGCAGCTGGGTCCTGGGGACATCTCTGAGAAGCTTGAAAAGCTTCTTAGTGTTCAGCACATCACTCCCAGCCCATCAACTAACTTGTCCCCAGCAGAGAGTTGTTAATGGGCAGGAAACTTAGGTCTTTCCTTGACCGACTTTCCCCTTATGCACCCAATACACCACTGGATTCCACTTCCAAAGCTTTCAGTGTGGGAGATTCTGTCTATGCTAGAACCTTACAGGTGAACCTTTGTGGATTCCTGCTGAAATAACTCACATCACTGGCCCTCTTTTTACAGGGTTCAAAGGATGGCCTGATGGAGCATTACCAACCCAGATCCCCAACTTCATCCTGTTCACCAAACTTCTGTCTCTCTCTCACCTGATGTCTTCTAAAGGGAAGGAAACAGGAATAAGCAAACAGGAATCAACCCCTTGTGTAACGGAAGTACAGGAACCATCCCAACCCTGTCACAATGCCAAGATCCATCCTTAGAAGTAGAGTCATTACGACAGGAACCATCCCAACCCTGTCACAATGCCTAGATCCATCCTTAGAAGTGGAAGATTGTACATCACTACCAGACTTGGGTGTTGACATTGGAATGGAGATGGGTTGGGAGGAGAGACCAGATTCTAACAGTCTAACAGGGTCTTCTTTCACAGGAAGTCCTAACAGGGAAATGTCAGCAGACACATTTCCCTCTCACTGGGTGAGAACAATAAAGATTCTGAACCACGAAGGTCTCAACGTACACGTAAGAGCCCCACCTATTTAAGGGAATACATTAGATAGGTTGGGGTTTGGTATGGACTGAACCTAGTGGGGAGGGGTGTTATGTATGTAGGTTTAAATGTTATTGGTTTATTTGAATTGGTCTTGTAAAATGTCAAATGGTATTGGTTTAAATAGTGCGGGAAGAAACCCTGCACTCCCATTGGCTAGCAGCTACGGCTGCCGGCTATAAGAAGCAGCCGTAGCCTTACCCGGACGGGTCCATTCGAGCTGTTGTCATTAATAAAGTCTTTTGCTGGAATTTCGCCTGACTCTTCATGCAAACTTAACACCACCAGACTTGAAATTTTAGATCTAGACAACCTAGAACTACGCCGCCTTCAGTCCCATCTATCTAAGTATAGTATATAAAATTATATATGGCAATGTCCTACCTGTCAATGAATACTTCAGCTTCAACCACATCAATACAAGAGCACACTATAGATACAAACTCAAGGTAAACTGCACCAAATTTGATTGTAGGAAATACGACTTCAGCAACAATGTCAATGTCTGGAATACTCTACCTGACTCTGTGGTTTCTTCCCTAAACACCAAAAACTTTAACCTTAGACTGTTCACTATTGACTCACCCCTTTCCTAAGAGGTCTGTAGGGGGCATGCATAAGCGCACCAACGTGCCTACCGTCCCTGTCCTATTGTTTTTTTTTTTTTTTCTGTATCCATTTCATGTATTCATAACCATGTTTATACTTATACCTGTTATCTAATACTTGCTTGACAAATAAATAAATAAATAAATAAATAAATAAATAAATAAATAAATAGATTCAACCTCTCAACTCTACAGCCATCAGCTTGACATGCCCACTCAGAAAGGAGAATGCCATTACAGAAGAATGCCTCCTACACAGTGGTGGTATTCTACCAGTTTGGCCCCATTCAGCCAAACGGTAGTTCCAAGGATCATTTGTGAGTGAACCGGTTCGCTCTGACGATCAGCTGCTGGCCCCTCCCACCCACCCCAGCTCTATACTGACCTTTATTTCTTGCTTTTCAACCTCAGCTGCTTATGCGGGCACAGCCAATTGACAGGCCAGCTGTTTTACACAGGGCTTTGGAGAAAGTGAGTTGTAAATGCTGCACGCATGCGAAGCACACACTCACACCGAACCAGTAGGAAAAAAATTTGAAGCCCACCACTGCTCTTATGGCTTGGATTTTCAGGAAGCCTATCAGGATGCTGTGCTCAACAATATTAAAGGCAGCTGCGAGATCAAGCAGGACAAGGAGGGTTGTACTTCCACCATTTATCTCTTGTCACAACTTATCAATGAGAGTGGCCAATGCAGTTTCTATCCTATACCCTGATCTGAATCAGGGTATTGCCAGATAATCCATAGAACTCTCTAGAGTTACCACCTAATAATTTTTTTAGATTGTACTACACTATAACCCAATTTAATTCTTTTGGTATGTTGATAGGACTTATCCTTATCTGTAATCTAGGCCACTATAACTTTCTCAATAAACTGTACCCAAAAGAAATCTTAGCTCACAATAATATCTGAGCCCAACCGACAAAAGGCTTGCATTCACTGGGCATATAGGAAGAGTTAAAAGTCGGATGATAAAAATTAAAAATTTGGATCCTGGAAGTCATCGCCTGGCAATCCCAATTGCTTTATATAATTGTGGGTGTCTTCTGGAGTACATTTCATTATTTATTTAACAGTATTTGTAACTTGAACCAGCCTACAATACCCCAAAAGCAAACTTTAAAATCTTTCCTTGGAAGGAAAACCTTGTTGAAACAGCAGTCTGGATTTGTTTATGAAATACCAGCAGGGTAGAGGTCACACACTCAGGGAGAGTCTGTTGGTAAGAGAAGGTGCTATCACAAGTAACATGTTGTTGTTGTTGCTGTGGTTGTTGTTTAGTTCATCCCCTATAGGTTTTTGGTTGATTGGAATTTCCAACAAACCCTCCTTAGATGATTAAATAGGATAGACAGATTTAATTCTGGCCAGATGTTGCTTGATGTATTCCTTTTCTGTGCTATAAATGGATTTAAAGATGATTTTAGCTTTAGGTAGCCCACACAGAATACACTGCAATCTGACACAGATCATCAGAAGTATGAATTGTGGTAAAGAGCTCTGGTGGTGCAGTGGCTAGAATACAGTACTGCAGGCCAACTCTGGCCAAAGCCTGACGTTCGATCCTGACAGGGCTCAAGGTTGACTCAGCCTTCCATCCTTCCAGGGTCAGAAAAATAAGGACCCAGATTGTGGGGGACAATAAGCTGGCCTTTGTAAACTGCTTATTTAGGGCTGTAAAGCATTATGGAATGTATGTAAGTCTAAGTGCTGTAGCTATTGCTCTTGCTTATTGCTATTTCTATGAGTGACTGACATCGAGGCATCCTGGTCCAGCTATAGCTATCCTTCTTTTAAAGCAGTGTCTGTGGGATGACCTTCATTTTATCTTCACAACCCTGTTGAAATATGCCTAAAGGTAAGCTGTGATCTCCACAGTGAAATGAGGACTTCAACATTGTCCCATTCCATTTCTCAAATCATTACACCGCAGTGGAATTCCTACAACATCCCTGGAAGTGCCCAGGTGGGATACATCATTCTCTGCCCAATTGACCTGTTTTCAAATGTGGAACCTAACTGGAAGATGAAGCTATTGTAGAAAGCACTCACATATGCATTTATCACTTACCGGTAAATCAAATAACCATCAACATAGCAAACTAGATATGACCTTCGGGTCATAAGTTTTAATAAGAGAGAATACTAAAAAAAAAAGAAAAGTATTTACTAACGCAAGCACAAGATTGGAATAAAACTCTTATGATTTTCTAAGAAGGACGTTTGTGGCAAACAAAACTTTGATGGGATAATGGGAACAAATCAGCTATTAATCAAAAAATTCTGCTCAGTGAGGTCAGATGAGGAAAAGAAAATAGAAAAGATTATGAGCATGCAACAGAACTTCCTCCAGAATGCAAGAGGAAAACTGTCTTTGCAATCTCTTTTGCAAGATGTCCAATTTCAGCTTTTTCCTGTGCAAGATTTGTAGGAAGTCTTTCACTTGTAAAAAGTTTTTTTTTAAAGGAAAAGAAACTCATTTACAAGCAAACAAAAGCTTGCATCTTCATTGCAAAACCAGCTACTGAACGGACCAAAAATAGTGTTTTCTTACTGATCTTTAGCAAAATACAGTACTGCAGAGGAGAAAATGCCACAAGAAGGAAGTAAGGAGTATAATTTATGGTCCTTGCAAAAATACAGTTCCTGCATTTTTATTGTTGCATGCCTGAAGTTTAGAGGGTGCAATTGCATCTTAAAGTTTGTTGCATATTAAACAGATGAGTAAAAGTCCAGGGCTTGTAGTTTGATATGGCAGAATCAGGACAGGCAGACAAAGGGTGTTGTTTAAACAAATAAACAAAATGAAAACTTAATAAAATTGAAGAATTGATTTTTGTTCTTTGCCTCTTTCCTCTATTCCAGTGGTGGAATTCAAAAAAATTTACTACCAGTTCTGTGGGTGTGGCTTGGTGGGTGTGGCAGGGGAAGGATACTGCAAAATCCCCATTCTCTCCCCACCCCACTAACTTGCTTTCCAGCTCCGTTCTCTTGTGCAGGGCTACAAAAGAAGACCCAGCCAATCAGCTGGGACTCGGGAGGCAGAGAATAGATGGGGCAGGGCCAGTCAGAGGTGGCATTTGCGGTTCTCCAAACTACTCAAAATTTCCGCTATCAGTTCTCCAGAACTGGTCAGAACCTGCTGAATACCACCTCTGCTCTATTGCCTCAGGAGCAGAATGTGTATTTGTGTGTGTGTGTGTCTAGATCTATGTTTGTGCATATCCTCCATTTTATCTTCACAACTCTATGAAATGAGTTGATTGAGTGTCTAAGGACACTTAAAAAAGGGTCATGCCTTTGCAGACCTTTGAATCTAGATTTCCCTCAGTTTTCAATTTTACTATGTAGGTAATGTATGTATATCATGAGGTTAAATATTTGACTGAGACTGAGAGTGAATGATTGGACCAAGGTCATCAAGCTGAGTTCCTAAGACAGGACAAGAACTCATGGTTTCTCCATTTCTGGCCTGTTACTTTAACTACTGCACCAAACTTGTTCTCGTTATTATATTACTAAGATTTAAATGTGTGTGTTTGAAAAGTAAGTTCAACAAAGGACTATCATTATCAGATGGAAGGTAAGTTTACAGTCCATAAGATTGGCTGCATTTTAATACTATTAAATAAAGATACTCAATTCTATTTAATACAAATACAAAAATGTGGCTTTTATTAGCTTTAAAATGTGCCTCTTGGTTTAGCTAAATAATTTATTAAGCTTAAAAGCCATTCTTTTTTTTTAATGCCAGTGTGACCATTCGTAGACAGTAGAGGTCAGCTAAAAAGTAGCATGTGACCTCCAGTTTTAGCAGAGGCTCCCAGCACCTCTTAAAGTGGAAGAAACACCCTTCATTTCTTACAGCACCACAAGATCCCATTACAAATATTCAGTGGCAAAACGGCCAAATGTTAACCCTTGATCATGGGTGTCAAAATCGATTGCATCGTGGGTCGGATCATGACATATCGATGTTTTTGTCTTTATGGAGCCAGGATGGACATGGCCTGCATGTGTCATATCTGGCTCACACGCTGCCAGTTTGACAGACCTGCCTGAGATCATCATTTGGACCCAGTGTTGGAATTTTTAGGGAAAGAATACAGGGTGGAAATGGAGAAGGAAGATTCTGGAAGGCAAATATTTCCAATTCCACCTCTAAAACTTCAAAGGCTTTACCTTAGAGGCCCCAAATCATATTTCTGCCAGGAGCAGTGTGTTTGTGAGATTTAAGGCTGATGATGGGAAGAGTTTGTTCCCAGATGCCTCCCACTGCCTCCTAACCTTAATTCCATATATTGAAATAAGTAAAAGCTGAAGAAAAAACCCAGCACAGTTTGTTTGTTTTTTGTCTGATCCCACTTCACCAAATGGTCTCTTAGGCCCTTTTGATCCTTGAAAAATTGAAGCTGAGCTGCTAAGACTCTAATGGGTTTCAGATTTGTCTGACTGTTGAACTGTACTCTGATCCACTGTAATGAAATGACCCATCTCACCTTTACAGTGAATCCGTATATTTAACTTAGGAAATTCATTAACGGATTTCTTCACTCTAACCATGATTGGGAAACTCAAAAGTGCTTTTTTTCATTTTCAAAAGGCAACAGGATTCTTTTTTTTTCCTTGAGGAAGAAGAAAACATTTCAATTCTCATCCAAGAAGCTTCATCAGTTGTAACTGGATGGAAGGATGGGTTCTGACAGGATGGGATGGGGGGAATGGAAGGATTATATTTGTTTGTAGTCATCTGGTCATTAGCACTCTTTCTGAGAGCCATTGAGGCTACTTGGAGGTTACCTGAATCACAGTCCAAATGATTTAGGTGACCCCAAGGGCACAAATAAACCCCCAAGTGGCCTTAACAGCTGTCAGAGAGAGTGCTAACAACCAGATAACTGCAAAAATATATAATCCTTCCATTCCGCCCCCTTCCTGTCAGAACCCATCCTTTCATCCTCCCATCATCCTGTCGCAACTGATGAAGCTTCTTGGATAAGAAGTGAAATATCTTCTTCTTCTTCCTCCTCCTCCTCCTCCTCCTCCAGGAAAAAACAGTCCAGTTGCCTTTTTAAAAAAAAGCACATTTGGGACAGCTATGACTTGGATGACTAAAACTCTCCATAGACATATTTTGGAAAGTTCTCTGGAAGCTGGGAAGGCTGAGGATGGATCAGTTGATGGATTATTTATTTACAAATGGTAATTTAGCCCAGGCAGGAAGACATCTGAAAAAAAAGCATTTCAAAAAGATTCTACCTTTATTGAATCATTATAAAGGAAGCGAGGAAATTCCTATTACAGTTATGATTAGTCTATAGCTACCAAGGATTACCATTAAAGGTATTGTTCTAAAATCCATGTTCTTGCTTCCTTGGTCTTGCCAGGCAAAGGATAAATCAGCAGAAACCAGCCAAGCCTGGGTGTTGCTAATTGCTAGCATGAGTTTGCTCAAAAAATAAGGCTACAAATTCTACCTATTTGCTCTTCATTCGGTTTCTCTCTACCCCACCCTCTTAGTCACGATCTGGCTTTGTTTTTCTGTGAAAAATTAGAAGCTGTGCCAAAGTTATATGCATGGATGCAGAAACCAAAAAGGGTTGGACCATCTTTTTATGGCCTATTTTGTGGGCAGTGATACAGTACAGATCAGACCATACTTTTCTTTGTTTTTTTTTAACTGTTAAGCTAATCTTAAAATTTATGTGATCTCTTTGAGACATACAAGACTGAACTAGAATGAAACTTGCAAAATTGTATTTAACCAGAAACACAATGTGTAAAACTTTCAGCAGATAATGAGTTAACTACATGATATTACCCCAATCATTGAAAACCAACAGTCCTCCTTTGTCCAAAGTTGATTAAACAGTTTTTATTTGCAATTTTATAGTAAGCCAATCTGAATGCTACTCTGATTTCTCAAAATACTAAAAGCTTCCATTATTTACCAGCAGATAACTCAATTTCCATTGATAGCACATAATAGTAATTGCCAACTTAGAATATGGAACTTGAATGGGTCCCCCATGATAATAGTCCATATTATATTCCAGTTTAACCAGAGAAATTAAAACATGGGAATTGTGTTTAGCTTACAACTTTTGTACGGATCATACTTCAAACTAGCAACAAACCATGCAGCTCATTTTTTTAATAATCATTGTGCTGGAAAAATATGGAAATATGTGGGTGCAGAATGCAGGGGGATCCAGGAATCACAAAAAGTGGGAGCATTTGGAGATCTAGAATGCAGTTTATTCACTCCTGTCTACCTCATTCCAACTTTTTGTTATCACAGCAGTGGGAATGCAATTCCCCCTCACAATATCCCAATATTCTGTACACATGTGCCATTAAGGACTTTTGCCTGCCTTTAATTTTCTTTCTTTCTTATGAAGGCATCTGTAGAGAATATGGAAGATGGCCTGAGCAGAGATTTGCGGGAACCACTGCCTAAGCAAAAGGGGATAAAACTTTTTAAAGTCCAGAACAATGAGATAATTCAGAATTCAGAAACAGCTCAGGCAGATAGATATCTGCCTAATTCACTGAATGATAAAGAAGATAAATTCAATCAGATTTAGAAGATTCTGGGGTTACAGCCAGTTTCTGGAAAAGTAGTTGTAGCCTTCATGTGGAATTGGTTTGCTGGATTGCCCTAGTGGGGCAGCAGGATGAACAACACCCCTGTTGTCCCATTTGCTAACTGAAATCTATTCATCTCAAGTTGTGTCATCTTCAAATGTTGTACCTTGCAGGAAGACGCTGACTTTTCAGAGACAAACAGTAGTGCATTAAGAAACAGGAACTTAGAAAGAAGTAACTCCCTTCAATCTGATGAGGTAAGAGGAAAATGGGTAGGTTCATAGGTCACATTCAGTCATGATAAATTTTGTTTGTGTTGGTTTTGTATGCTGATTTAACACACCGTGTTTTTCTCTGTTTGTTAGTGTTCATGCTACAGTTGTTTTAAATAAGTAGCTTGGGAACTGGGAAGAAGCCAGAATATGATTGTGGCACGGGGAAGAAAAGTTATAAGCTTTGGGTAACCTAACCCCACCCTGTCAATTAAACATACCTAAAGATTATTAAGATAACTGAGCTAATGTTGGATGGTGAAGAGAGAACAGACAGCCTGAGAGTCACTGAGAACTGGAAGGCGAGTTTTCTTTGTATCTGGCCCTTGAAGACGAGCCAAGGGAATAAAAACACAGGATTGATAATCCATTTTGCTTTCTCTTCTCCTAGCATGAGACAAACATCAATATTGACAGTGAGCTACATGGAAGCCAACCTGAATCAGAAGAAAACAAGAATCTTGGGTGCAAGGGGTAATAATTTCATTAGTTCTCCACCGATTAATGTCCCCCATCAAGTGAAGTTTTAGTGCATTCAGACACACTGAGTTTAGCTTTCGGCTTCAGGAATTCTTTTCGATATGTAAATAGCAATGGTGGGATTCAAAAAATGTTACTACTGGTTCTGTGGACGTGACTTGGTGGGTGTGGCAGGGGAAGGATACTGTAAAATCTCCAGTCAGAGGTGGTATTTGCCGGGTCTCCGAACTACTCAAAATTTCTGCTACTGTTCTCCAGAACTGGTTAGAACCTGCTGAATACCACCTTTGGTAAATAGCAAAGACCTGTTCTGTCATACTAAAAAAATCTATAGAGGGTGGTTCTAACTTATTGGCCTAAGATTATTATTTAACTCATATCCCATTTTTCTTCTTCTAAGAACTCAAGGTTGCTTTCACAAGATTCTCTCCCCTATTTTTTTCCCATAGCAACAGCCCTTTTGGGTAGTTTGGATTAAGAGATACCTTTTAGAACATCTAATCCCTCCTGACCTTTTGAAAACCTGGCTCTGCCACCTGGCTCTGCCAGTGGGCAAGTATCACCCTGGAGGTAGTTGATGGACTAAAAGCAGATTCCACCTCATCCCCTGCCTGCACACCTTGTTCCCACTCTCCCCACCTTTTTACCATAACTTACAGTTTTATTGCTATATATATATTTGTGTTGTTTATTGCTTTTAACTTTGTAAGCCGCCCAGATTCACCTTGTGCCAAAATTAATTAATTAGACTGGCCCAAAATTCACTCACTTAGGTAGCCAAGGATGTACTGGAACCCGGGTCTCCTTGATTTCCAACTACTACACAAAGTCTGATCACACCACGCTGGATGTTAGCCTTGCTTCACACATGTCACTAAGATCATGAGCTGTGGTGGCGCAGTGATTAGAATGCAGTACTGCAGGCTTACTCACTGCTCACTGCCAGGAGTTTGATTCTGACCAGCACAGGATTGACTCGGCCTCCCAGTTCCATCCTTCCAAAGTGGGTAAAATGAGGACCCACTGACTCTGTAAAATGCATAGAGAGGGCCGTAAAGTACTGTGAAGAGGTATATAGGTCTAAGTGCTATTACTAATGCTATCATCATGTGGATTGTTTGCTTTTGGCTTCGTATGATATCTAAAATCAAATTACTATAGTTTGGTCATCTAAACATGGTGTAAAAACCTTTATTCACATGAGGAAGACATGTGAAAACAATCTAAAATTCCTGTATAATCAATATGTACTGTTCATTGTTAATTATAATATGTTGGATAATGCATACTTATTTACTTACAGTACAAAATAGTCTGTTTTAAGTTATCCTATTTACTTATTTATCCTTCTAGGAAACTGGCAAGAAAATATGATATGGTCCTTCAATTTTACAGGAAACATAAAACTAGAATCCGATACATGATTTATGGAACACTAATTATGGGTATGTATTATACATTCTGGAAAATAGCAATTTTATTTAGAATTTTGGGTCTATATATTTTTAAAGTGTGAGACTAATAGCATAAAATAAAATCCATCTCTTTGTTATATTCCAGTCTAATTACTGCAATCTTCTCTGGCCATAGGACTATCTTTGCAAAAAGATACGCTCTCATTTATGTAAAACATGTTAGCTAGGGTGTAGACCAGTGCAAGAGTTATTGGAATTACACAGTTGGCTATTTTGAAAGTTCTATACTTTTGGGAACAATTTAATATGTTAGTGTTCAAATTCTTAAATGAATTACAGTCTAACTACCTGAATATACAGACAAGTGGCCTTGTTAACGTGCTTATCTCCAGTCTTATATTAATAGAAAAGTAAGGCTGCATAAATTGAACTGTCCTGATTGCTGAGCCTTATTTTGTCTCAGGAATAAAGCTCATAAGCTATATTCCTCTTCTAGTTTTAATTGAGGACATATTAAGAAAAGTGATTGATGGATTCCTCTGATTTGTTTTCTCTTCCCACTGAGCATCACTTGCTAGCAGGAAAAATAATGATTGTTCTCCTAAACATATGGATGGGACAGGGTTAGACAAATTACAAAGAGTTGCTGTGGAAGAGCCTGTCTCCTAGAGAGAAGGATACTCTATCATTAGAGGTTTTCAAGTAAAGTTTGGACCAGTGGTGGTATTCAACTGGTTCGGCCCAGTTCTGGCAAGCCAGTAGGAGTGATAAGCAGTGGAGACCAAACCAGTTCTTTCTGCCACTCTGCTGTTGGGCTCACCTGCCCATCCAAGGCCAGACTTCCAAGGCCAAGAGATACCTTCTTATTTCAAGTTTGAATCTCTCTCTGTAAAGCTTCCATGAAAAATATTGTATTAAGAGAAGAAGGGAAACATTGCTTTAAAACTGGAAAACTTAAAGACAAATGTCTCTGCTATGGAATGGGAATGAGACAATGGTAATTGTCAGGAGGGCATCTCACTTTATTTACTTGTGGTTTGAGGGACAGGTGGGTAAGGTCTGAGGGACCATCTCATCTTTTAATACTCTCTCCCACTATTACTATTGAGTGAAATCTTTGTACTTTTATTATTTACTTCTTTGATGGGGTTTTTTGTGTGTGTGTTGATTCAGATAATTAGATTGCATGGAACAACTGACTCTGTCTTGGAATAGGTGATGATTGCCTTAACCTACTTTGTGCTTAACTTCCTGAAACAATTATAATTTTCCCAAGGCAAAAGTAAGATTGAGCAGTCACCATATCAGTTTCATTAGCCACTATTATGCCTGCTTGAGTAAAACAGAGTATTTTGCATCTTGCCCTTCCCTATTCCAGCAGGGAGAATATAGGTAGTCCTTGACTTACCACCACAACCGAGTCCAAAATTTCCATTGCTAAGCAAGGCAGTTGTTAAGTGAGTTTTGTCCCATTTTATGATTTTTTTCCACAATTTAAAGCAGATCACTGTGCATTGTGCAGTTGCTAAGTGAATCTGGCCTCCAACATTGATTTTGCTTGTCGAAAATCGGCTGTGAAGGTTACTAATGGTGATCACATGACCACCATCCCCAAGACAATGCACCTGTCTTCAATACATGCCAGTTGCCAAAGCACCTGAAGTTTGATCACATGACTGTGTGGATGTTGCAACAGTTGTAAATGTGAAAGCTGGTCAGAAGTCACTTTTTTCAGTGCTGTTGAAACTTCAGTCACCAAAAGATGTTCTTCCTTGTAGATGCTTTTCCTCCAGTTTGTCAGTACCAAAGCTGAAAGGATGTTGATAATTTGGTCACGAGTGGAACAATCATTCTCATTCTGTTCTTCCGAACAAGAAGGTTCCCCTTTTTGCCCAATTAAAACATACCCTTTTAGGGAAAGGATGAAAAAAATGAACAGGTCTCTCACCACGATGGATGCGATGTGTGGTTAGATGGTATAAAAACACGGAGTTTTATGTAAGCACCTGTTTTATTTTTAAAAAATCTAAGTATTTCTAGTACAACACAGAATTCATTCATTTAAAAGCCTAATCATTTCATTTTTAATTACTGGTGATCTGAAAATTGCAGGTAACTCTTGCAGTTTTGTTTTGGGGAGGGACAGGAGATGGAGGCTTTTTGCATGCAGTGTGGACAGCTGTCATGATCTTGCTTTTTTTCCATTACAGCTTATCTGGCAATGGTGATTGCAGCCTGCATCTTGAATTTTCGCAGAGCCTTGGCGCTCTTCATCCTTACTGTCCTAGCCATTTTTTTCATCTGTTGGGACTTTTTCATAGCCAGATATGAGAGTAAAATTGCAGAGTTGCTGTCTCCTTTGGGAAGGTTTCTGAAAGCTCAATGGTTTTGGCTGAAATGGTAATTAATCAACTTTCCTTTTTTTAAAAAAGTGAAAATGAGATTATGCACTTGTTTGTGGTTTTCAGTACTGTATAAATGCTATAAATTATGTTACATTTCCTCCTAGCTATTAAAAAAATGCCTTGTACTTAAAATCTTTAGAACAGAGTTATCTAATCCAAGTAGCAGAATGAATATATATTTGATAAAGTTCACACTTTTTCTTACAGAATGTTTATACCTGGTAATACAACTTTCTTATCAGACTGATGTACAGGTAGCCCTCACTTAATGACTGGTCATTTAATGACCGTTCAAGTTATGACTGATCTCCCCAGAGCTACTTAGGGCCTACTTTTGAAGTTCCAATTACTGCACCCACCCCTTATCCACCTCATATTCATGTGATTGCATTTTGGGCACTTGGAAACTGGCTCGCACTGATGGTTGTTTGCAGTGTCCCATGGTCACATTTTTTTTGCCATTTCTGGTTTATTTTTGGGTTTTGGCAAAAAAAACACCCATCAGACAAAACAGACTCACTTAATGACCATGGTATTCATTCAGTGATGTGGCATTCACTAAATAGTGTTTTTTGTCTAACAACTATTACAAAATATTGAGTGCACAACTTAAAATCACAAGCCTGGAGTCAATTACAGTCGTAAGTAAATATCTGTACCCAGAAATTTTGGGATTCCACCATATTCAGTGATGGGCGGAGCTAAACTAAGTGATGTCAAAAAAGAACTGTTCTGTGTCTTTCTGGCTACCTTTTTCTTCCCTGCCATTCATTTTACTATTTGGAAATTTAGCTTAGTTAAGCTCTTGTAAAGCAATCCCTTAATCTGCATTTTAATGACAATTAGATGCAGAAGTAAATTCAGAAGGTTGGGTTCTCTCCATTACTGGAAGCCAAGTGACTGACTGACTGGCTGGCTGACTTCCTTCCTTCCTTCCTTCCTTCCTTCCTTCCTTCCTTCCTTCCTTCCTTCCTTCCTTCTCTCTCTCTCAAGCAAAACTAAAAACACAATAAAAGAGAAAGAGAAAGAAAACCTGTTATTATTTATCAGAGTTATACTGCCACATGTTTGTTAAGGATACACACAAAAAGAAACAATCCAAAACCTCAAGGAAGTAGAGATTACTTAAATCTCTAATGGCATTTTACCAGAAATCATTTTTCATCATCAATTGCTGTCACTGACAACTTCTCCAATTGAAATTGGTACTTCCAGTTTGACAACTAAGAGTTTCACAAACATCCTTTTTTTACAATCCAAGGCCAACAGAAGCAGGTTATCAAGTATCCAATGGGAAGCAGTATATGGCTAGTGTGTTTTTAACAATTAATAGTTGTGAAGATGTGTGTATTGGAATAGTCTATGTGGAGGAGAGGGAGACAGTGAGATACAGTCTAAAACAGGGGTCCCCAAACTTGGCAACTTTAAGACTTGTGGACTTCCCAGAATTCTATGGTGGCTGAGGAATTCTGGGAGTTGAAGTCCACAAGTCTTAAAATTGCCAAGTTTGGAGACCTCTGGTCTGAAATAAGGTGATGATCTTTCGCATAAGTCATTCATTGCAATGTTTGAATACCTTTTCTCTAGGGTAGTGTGGATCATCTTAATAGTTGCTGGTGTGTGTTGGTTAATTTTTGATACTGCCAAGCAAGGAACCAACCAGCTTATTTCTTTTGGTGGGCTTCTTATGTACATTCTCTTGATGCTGATCTTCTCCAAGTACCCAACTAAAGTGAGTGTGTTTACAATCTTTCATTTATATCTTTTCTTACATTTAATGTCTATTTGCCACACATTGAGCAGATGTCCAATAACATAGCTTATTCACTGTCCTTTATTAGTATCTTTGTTTTATACAGTTCAGCCTTTTATATATTTATTCATTGGTATTCTACCTTTATTATTTTTATAAATAACTCAAGATGATTAACATATCCAGCCTTTCTTCTCCTATTTTCCCCACAATAATAATCTTGTCAGGTGAATTGTGCTGAGAGAGGGTGACTGGCCCCAAGGTTACCCAGTTTTCTTTCATGGTTAAGGCAGAATATGAACTCATGGTCTCTTGCATTCTAGCCTGGTGCCTTAACCACTAGACCAGAGTGGCTCAGACAGACTGTATGTCCTCTGATATGTCAAGACAACTATCAAAATTCCCAAATAGCATGACATTTGAAGAATTCTGGGAAGTATAATTTCAACACACATGAAGGATACTAAATTGAGAACATTGGGTTGGATTAAACTATGATGTTAAAAAAAGCATTAAAAAGGACATAAAATATTTGTAAGATAAGGTAGGGCTTGGTAGGAAGGAATATATAAAATAGAAAGTTTAGTTTTCATCATAATTCTTATTCTACTATTGCTAACCCTAGACCAGTTTTTAAAAGTTTATCACTCCGGTTCACCCAAGGCTTTGTTGCAAGTTGAATAGCATCCATGGAGGATTGCTGAAGGTTTTTTTTAAGATGGGGTGGCTGAGTAGATGAGTCTGTGGTTCCAGGTGGTTGTAATATAAAATTTGATCCTAGAATGCGCAACTTAGCTTTAGAGATAAGTTGGTTGCATATCCCAGTTCATACTGGGTAATTTTGTGTTTGAAGTCATTCTCTGTTTCAGAAGTGAGACAATGATCTTGTTGCATTGCACAACAGCTTATTGTTTTTTTCAAGGATGGCACAAGCTGGCTAAGCCTATCTGAAGGCTTGCATACTTCATTTCTTTTGTATCTTGTTAGAAACTGGGATAAAAAGTGCAATTCGTGTTCATCAATTTGTTGATAAATGTCAGCAACACAAAACCCTCTGTATTTAAAGGCTGCTAGTCCAAATCCATTTCAAAATAAAGAGCTGCAGCAGAAGAGCAGGCAGAGCTGGAAGACAGAGTTAAATGCATCATCAGTTTAGAGTCTCTGCGTTTCTACAAGAAACACAAGTCCACCCCCCCCCTTGAATCCCATTGATCTTTATCTAGCACCAATTTATTGCTAACCTTTAGTTGATCAGATTCTTGTAAATAGGTTGGAATAATAAATAATCTATGCTCAAACTCAATGAATGATCCTGGTTCTTTGTGTCTGACAAGAGCCATAGGACCAGTAGTTTTAAATTGCCCATCAACAGTAATGGAGACACATAATAGAAGCATCCTTTGGTCACACTTCTCTCTGCTATACTAAGATTTATTTATTTGTTATGGGGTTTTTTTAGTTTTTAATCTGGCACCTGTCCATTTAAATTAGCATATCCAAATAGAGGGCAATCTCATTCTGGGTTATGCAGTCCCTTCTTATGTAGTGGTGAGAAAGTAGCAACCCCATTATGAGACAAACAAGGAGAAAGAACAAAAGTTGTGAAGATTTGCCAGTGTGGGAATGCTAACCCAGTATATTTAATGAAGTCCCATCTTGTTTGCTTTTTTATTGCTTTTCCTTTTTGAACAAAATAAATATCAATCACCTATGTTACATAAAATGAGAAGAATGTGATCTCATTACCAGAAAATCCAGTTTAATTTTTCTGTCTAGGCTTTCAAAATTAAGACAAAGCTTTCTTTTAACTAATATATTCAAACAAGCTACCTTCTATCTCAGGAACATGTGTATATCAAGGCATGTCCCAGAGAAACCTAATTCTGATAACAAACTTTAATTTCTGAGGAAAATGACTAGATTGGTTTTTTTTATCTAAAAGCTGCTTACCCTTCCATAAGAAAAAGGAACATTTATGAGCCCTTCATCTACGATATATTTTTTCCATTAGTCTTCCTTGACCTGTCTGGCCAATTTTGTGAAAGTTACGAAGAACACAGATAGAACTTCACACAATGCTATTCCTTTGAAAACTGTGTTAGTTTATGTAGGGAGAGAGGGGAAAGCCATGCAAAACCAGCAACCATTTGAAGTTACAAAGATGATGAAAAAGGAGATTAAAAGTTGCGTCCTCACAGATCACGATTCAGGCAATTTGCAAACAGCCCTCATTTACAATGGCTGCGATGTCTCACAATCACATGGTCTCCATTTGCAACCTTTACAGCCAGCTGTAGCCAGCAAAGTCAATGAGGAAGTTGCAGTGACTTTGTATTTAATAACCTATGGTGTTTCACCTAACAACCTCACGATTGGAACTGAAGTAAATTGATGGGGTGACAAGATGATTCACTTAATGACTGTACCACTTAGTGAAAGTCGGCAGTTTCAACAGTGGTCAATAAGTGACACTAGGTATTTATTTATTATTGAATTTAGATACCACCCATCTCTCTCTCAGAGTGATTGTACACTGAACAAGTGAAACCTACAATAAACATTGTAGTGTATTCATATCTTTTATTGCAATTTTTTTACAATAGAGTTCCACACCACTGAGATTTACTCTCTACCAAGATATTATAAACTATAATGTAACTTCTCCAGTACCTTCCAGAAGTATGGATCAGTTCCCAATATTCCTTAGTCAGCCTGGCCTTTATCAATAATTTTGGAATTGAAGCTTACTTGCCTGAAAAGCAACCAGATTGGGGAAGGTTCCTGGAAGAAATCAAACAAGCATAATGTTTCTGTCTTACTTTTAAATTTAGTGCAATTTAAAAAAAAAAAATCTCCCCTTCTTTTGTAAACATTAAGAAATATGCAAATATATTTCCCACTCATTTCAGGCAGGGGCACTTATTTGGAATCACCACCTGCCATTTACTGTGGTATTCAATGCAATATTGTCAAATTTGAGCTGATTTTAAATCTGATAGTTTTGTTTTTCTTTATGTATGCATAGGTTGTATGGAGGCCAGTAATCTGGGGTGTTGCAATGCAGTTTGTTCTTGGACTTATAACCTTGAGGACCAAAGTAGGATTTGATGCATTCAACTGGCTTGGTAATCAAGTGCAGGTAAGGGTTGAATAAAAGAGAACCTATTCATAATCTTCATGACAAGTGATCAGTTTATACCTTTTTTTTTTTTAAACAAATTTTATTCAATTTTTAACAATTTTTTAAAACAGCTCTTTTCAGTAGACAGCATGTTCCCGGGTCATCACTTTTACATGCAAATATGACAGTAGATCTATATTCATTTTAAACATTTGACTTCACTTCTATTCCATTTTAGCAGACAAAGGGTCAAAGAAATTAATCCTAATCTCAAATCTTAATCTCAATCTGTATAACCCCCAGTTCATTTCGAGTTAATTGCAAATATATATATATATTTTAAAAACTTCATTTATAAATCTTACAAATAACAATATATTTGCCCATCATATTAAAGATAAAGTTCATCCATATCTATCCTTTAATTATCTTCACATTGTTAATACTCTTTTATCATTTACAGAATTCTTTTGTCCGTCAGATTTGCCCTTTCATCACATATTCTCTCCATAATTCTAAATCCGTACAAATTTTAACACTAAAAGAATGAGAAAAAACCCTAGACTTGCACCCCTTTTGCTACTTTGAAAGTGACACCTCAGTGGTTAATATAGTAGCATAATCATAATCATTCCCTTTAAAACAAAAGATAGAGAAAAAGAAAAAGAAAAAGGAGAAAAGAAAAGCTCCCTTACAATATATCTCTAATCGATCGGGTTCTGCAATACATATCCCCCTAAGATTTATTTATGGTTCCAAGATAATAATAAAAATAACTAATCTTGGTTATTGACAAATCTCATTTTTAGGCATTTTCTAAAATCATTTCAATTAATTCAATTTATCTAATCATCATTTACCTTTCTTTTGTAAATAAGAAATAAAATGTGACCTTTTACCAGTAAAAATTGTCAGTAACCCCTATTGTTTTACACTTTTATAATTACAATATATTCTTATTACCATTTCTTCATGCAGAACCCCCTTTTTAATACATTAGCCATTATCTCTATGCAAACAAGTTTCTTTCTTCATTATGTAATTCCGTGTCTCTCTATCTTTTTTTCTTGTTTCTTGTTCCTTCTCCTCTCTTTTATCCCGCTTATCCCCCTTCTCTATCCAGTTTGAATCCCTCTCTCTCTCTTTACCTTTCTGCTCTCTATCCTTCTGGACCTTTCTAACATGCCTAATTTCATAAATGTTCCCTTTTAATTACCTTCTTAAGTTTCATTTTTTGACCATCCTCCTTTCCTTTATTTGTATTAATCTTTGTGTTAGTTGTCTTCTTAAAATGGCTTTCGCTTGTGCTGGCTTCTCCTCCCTTTTATCCTGCTCTCCCCTCTCTATCCAGTTTGAATCCCTCTCTCTCTTTCTTCTGTTCCCTTCCTTCTGAACCTTCTAACATGCTTAATTTCATAATGTTCCTTTTAGATACTTTCTTAGGTTCCGTTTTTTTAGACACCCTTCCTTTCCCTTTTATTTGTATTAATCTTTGTATTAATTGTCTTTAAGATGGCTTTCTCTTGTGCTGGCTCCTCCCTTTCCAAGGCTCCTTCTTCTTCTTTATTCAGCATTTGAATGCCCATGTTTTCTGCAACAAGCCAAGTTAGTTCAGTCACTTCCTGTAGCAGTTCTTTCATACTTTTAAACTCCATTTTAATTCTTTGGATGGCCACCAGAATTTTTATTTTCCTTATTTCTTCTTCTTTAAATTTTCTATGATCCTAACCCAGGTCCAGAGTCTATATCAATATCACCAATTAGTCCGGTAGTCCGTCTTTGTGTATTCAAGCTTTCACTTTCTATGAGTCTTGCGTCTCTTTAAAATGTAACAACTCCAATCCACAAAGGAACAAGATAGTTTCTTTCTTCTTTAGCTTCCAATTTTTCTCCACAAAGTGGCACTTTCTGCACAGTCTTAACCCTTTCCTTTTATTTTGATATTCAAAGTTTTCCGAGCCCCAAACTTAAGTTCTTATGCTGGCTTCTTCCTTTCCCCGTTCGAAGCCCCTTATAGCTGTCAAAAATATTTTACTTATTTTTTCCTTCACTTGAGACTGCGCCGCTTCTGTTTCTTTTTTTGTTTTAAAAACTCATCTTTATCTTAATCCCGGTGCCTGATCTTACCATCCGATACCCCGGTTCCTCTGCTGTCGACTTCTCTCTTTCCTCCTGCACCAATCTTAATCCCGTTGAGACCTTCTCTTCAAGGTGGCCATTTTTGACCACCACTTCTTGACGTCTTCGGAGGGAAAAGACCAGACCCAAAAGGGGAGATGCGGCTCCCTTCACTCTGGCTGGCAGATTTCCCTTTCTCTGCCGCCCCTACGAGGCAGCTTCAGCCCCGAACCTTGCAGGATCGGGGCTCTCCGACGCAAGAGCCAGGTTGCGGTCGTGGACGATCACAAACCGCCGCCTGTTCTCGAGAAGGCTCAACCCGGAAGTCCTGATCAGTTTATACCTGTTGGAGTCAAGGAGTACTTAGGAGGGGTGCCTTGGTGATGCATTTTTTTTACTTGGTCATTCATGCCTCTGCTTAAGGCATCTTTAGTAAGTAGTGTTTCTTGAAATGCTGATGAATTTTGCCAGGGGTCACGATAATTTTAAACTAGACAGACAATTGAACTGACTGAATAAAATAACAGCTATAGTATTTTGCTAATGCCTCATTCCTGTGCATGTCCACTTATAATTAAATTTTGAATTCTGATTTCATATGGACTCATTCTCAAGAAAGATTAAGACAATTGTCTGCTTCAAAAAATATCAGGGAAATAATCAGATTTGTTCTCACTTGTGACAAAGTTTCACTAGAGATTTGCTGATAATTAATCTGCAATAGGCAATTTGATCTGCCTGTGCATCTTAAATTATAAAATGGTTAATGCTGCATGTAGAAAATCACTTATAAGGCCAGAAATATGATTTTTAAAACAATCCTTTTTAATCTTGAAAAGGATAGTGATGAGCAGACTTTATCTTCATGAAGAAATATCTTAAAAGTACAGTCCACATCTTTAATCAACTTAAAGCCATACAGTTTGTAAATAGCACTTTCAATTACCACTTAAAGCTCAGTTTGCCTTCTAGGTAAGTGATGGTTTACTTAAGAAACCATATTTGGCTGGGTTCACAGATAGTATTAAACTAAAACAGCATGATGCAATGCTGGCAAACCAAAGAACTAAGAATCACATTGATTTCATAAACACATTCATAATGTGGGTTGACAACTGTAAGAAAAGATTTACTTCCCATGGCTCTTATATCCAGACTATGTTGTCCTTCCTATAGTTTCTCACAACTAAACACATTGATTGGGCCACATTCACTCGAAAAAAACTCCACAATGTTTATTATCCAAACGTTAGATAATAAACTTCTGTTTAATATCTAAAATCCCAACCCAATGCTATTGGATTACAGTGTTATCCTCCAGTTCTCCAGTCAGTAGAAATATGTTCCAACATGAATTCCCACATCATTGATCTGCCACAGAACCAAAGCCAGAAATTGTGCCTGTCTTAGTATTTCAATCTGGGACATGTTAAGGAAGTCAATTGGTGGATCTCCCAGTTTGATATCCCCTCTCATTAATCATTGCTAGTCAATGGCTAAACAGTCACCTAGTACGTTCCCTACAGCGGAATAGGGAACGGATGAACAAATATATGTGCATGCTTGGAACTGCGTGTTGAGCTGCTTGTCAAGATTCCCCATCAGCAGGTCTTCAGGGCATAGTTCATAGTTCAGCTTTTTCTAAAGAGTACAGATTTGGTACTCTTCTATGAGGGAGGGGGAAGGTAAATCCCTATTCAAAGGAAGCCTGGTTGATAGATAACAGGTGCACAGCATTTGGAAAGCCTCTTTTTCCCTGCTTTTTCAACCTCAACTTTGCTGCACAAAGCAGCTGAGGTTGAAAAAGTAGGAAATAAAGGACAGGTAAGAGCCCGGGCAGGCGGGTGGGCCAAACAGCAGCAAACACAGAATCGGTTTGGTGTCTGCTGCTCTTCAGAGCTACCGATTCTACAGAGCCAGGCAGAACCGGTAGCATCCCACCCCTGTGGAAGAGGGTTGCATGATGAAGCAGGAGGGAACAACTGATAACAAATGAGCTCTATGATTTCATGGTTGATCACACCCAGATGACCACTGACACCAGCAGTTGTGATTGACTTGCACATAATAACAACAATCCTCATCAAGGCAACCAATGGCATCAACACTGGAATGGAATAGAGAAGATGGCAGTGTCCCCCTCAACCACCATTGCCAAAGTAATACAAACAATGAAAATATGACCAAGCCAAACACCTGGTCAGTAGAAGACATCAATAACAAAGATTAGCAATATAGCAATAGAACTCTTTTCAAATACTAAAACTCCTTCTGTGTTAAAAACCCCTTCTGACAATCGCTTTCATAGGTACCAGTCAAGCATTACTTGAACAAACACTACTATAGAAATAGGTCTTTCCTACAGCACAAAACAAAATAGTCAAGGCAGTTCCCAGTGACCAGAGAGAAGGTGTTCCTTGCAATCGTATAAAATGGCTGAAATTGCTTAGCAGATCTTGAGCCCTGATTGTGTCAATGGCTGCATCATCAATGAGGTATGCCATATTTCAACCATGTCAAAAGTTGGACTGGGGTAAAAGGAAAAGCTAGAAAAGCTAGAAAAAACTTTTAAGTTGCATCAGCTCTGAATGTGTCACACAGTCATGGAAGAATAAAGCATTTATTGGAAGCTATTCATGCCGAGAGTGGAGGACGTGAGAATGAACACCAAGAGCAGAAAAATGCTCCCTTCATTGAAAATTAACAAGGAAATATTGTTGATTGTAGAAGCAGCAAAAAACGCCTTAAGCATGTCTGAGGCAAAAACAGAGGATTACAAACTGTTAAGTTTGCATGAAGAGACAGACACGGAGTGCTTCAAGCTCTTTGTTTATTAGTGACTACAGCTCAGAACGAACCCACTTTGGCTGGGCTGCGGCTGCTACTTATAGCCAGCAGCCGCAGTTGCCAGCCAATCAGAGTGCAGGGTTTTCCCGCACTTTTTAAACCAATCATTTCTTACATTTTACAAGAACAGTTCAAACTAAACCATTGACTTTAAACCTGCATACATAACACCCCTCCCCACTAGGTTCAGTCCATACTCAAACCCCAGCCTATCTAATGTATTCTTTTAAATAGGTGGGGCTCTTACATATGCGTTGAGACCTCGTGGTTCAGATGTTTTAAGGTTCTCACCTTGTGAGGAGGAAATGTGTCTGCTGACATTTCCTTACTAGGACTTGTAGTAATGGTAGAACCTGTTTGGTTACTACAACCTGGTCTCTCCTCCCAATCCATCTCCAACCCAATGTCAGCACCTAAATCAGGTAATGATGTGCAATCTTCCATTTGTGAAAATGGTTGTTGGTATTGTGACAGGTTTTGGGATGGTTCCTGTCGTGTTAGCTCATTACACATGGGGTTGATTCTTGCTTGTTCATTACACTCATGATCCTCCCTTCCCCTAGAAGAGGTATTAGGTATGGGAACCAGAGAGGAACAATTGCGATGTTCCTGAGGTAATCTGGATCTAAGCTGATCAATGTGCCTGCTCCAGAGGACACCATCCTCTGTTTGTACCCTGTAAGATCAGGGCCTGTGATTTGGGTTATCTCAGCAGGAATCCATAAAGGTTCACCCATAAGGTTCTTAGCATAAACAGAATCACCCACAGAATGTGAACTTTGCTAGTGGAATCTAGTGGTGTGTTGGGTGCGTAAGTGGGATGAAGGCGGTCAAGGGAGACCTGAGTTTCCTACCCATCAACAACTCTGCTGGGGATAAGTTAGTTGATGGGTTAGGAGTGATATGCTGGACACTGAGAAGTTTTTCAACTTTCTTCAGTGATACCTGGACCATTGCCCAGGGGCTGTCAGGGCATGTCTGATACCCTGCTGTGCTAGATATGATTCAAAAAGGTTGGATGTAAATTGAGGACCATTGTCAGAAACAAGTACATCAGGTAACCCGTGAGTTACAAAAGCTTTTTAAGCTGTTTGATGACAGCATCAGTTGTGGTGGATGCCATAGGGATAACCTCTAGCCATTTGGAATATGCATCTACTATAATAAGGAAAGTGTGCCTCTGGTAGGGCCAGCAAAATCAATGTGAATCCTGGACCATGGGCCCCTAGGACATTCCCATTCCTGTGTGGGGGGCGAGAGGTGGGGCAGGCCTGACTACCTGACAGTTGGGACAAGATGCAACCCAGTTTTCAACCATTTTGTCAATACCTGGCCACCATACATAACTCCTGGCCAATCCTTCATTCTGACAATACCTGGATGACCCTCATGTAACATTTCCAAAACCTCTTTTGCAGTTTTGCAGGAATAACCACCCTGTTACCCCACAAAATACATCCTCTTAATACAGATAATTCAGTTTGCCTGGATTTAAAAGGTTGGGCAAGTTGAGGTAGATCTTGAAGAGGCCAACCTTTCTTAATCCAGCCTATAACAGGAGCCAATAAAGTGTCTTTGGCAGTCTCTCTGGCAATTTCAGCAGCATGTACTGGAAGCTTGGCAACAGTTTCTAGGAAAAAGGTGTAAGTCTCAGGAGCAAAGTCCTCAGTGTGAGAAGGAAGTGGGCAGCGACTCAAAGCATCTGCATGCCCAATGTCTTTGCCAGGCCTGTGGATGAGTTTGTATGAATAAGCAGCAAGAAATTCAGTCCACCTCAGCATTCTTGGTGACAGGATAGTGGGCTAGGTTTGTCTCCTGCCACAATGCCTAACAGAGGTTTGTGATCTGTGACAATGGTAAATGTTCTCCCATATAAATACTCATGGAATTTCTTGACAGCTGCAACAATTGCCAAGGCTTCCTTGTCCAGTTGGCTGTAGTTCCTCTCTGCTTTGGTCAAGGTGCGAGTAAAATGCAATAGGAGCTTCCTCCCGCTGGGAAGCCTGTGGCTCAAACCCCCCCCACTCCAAAAGGGGATGCATCACAAGTCAGTACAACAGGCAAATTCTCAGAGAACTGTATCAGTACAGCATCAGACGTGATTAGTCTTTTAATATTGTTAAATGCAGATTGTTCTTTTCTGCCCCAGACCCACGCAGACTTTTGTCTAATAATCTGTGCAGTGGTTCTGCAATGGTTGCCTTCTGAGGTAGGAACATGTGATAAAAGTTAATGAGTCCAAGGAAGGCTTGCAAATCTGTTTTACATTTTGGTCTAGGGGCTTTTGATTGCCTGAACCTTGGCATCTGTGGGGTGGATACCATGCTTGTCAATCATATAGCCCAAGAACTCAACCTTGTCAGTTCTAAGAGTGCATTTTTCTTCCTTGACTTTTAACCCCGCTTTTTGAATCTGGTAAGGACTTCTCTGAGTCTCTCTTGTAACTGAGTGTCATTTTCAGCAGAGATTAACACATCATCAAAGTAAGGTACTACCCTGGCAGTCCTTGGAGCATCCTTTCCATAAGGCTTTGGAAGATGCCTGGTGCCACGCTTACTCCAAACTGTAACCTTTTACATTTGAAAGCACCTCTATGAGTCACAATGGTTTGGGCCTCTGCAGTGGCATCATCAACTGTTAATTGTTGATATGCCTGGGCCAGATCCAATTTGGCAAAGACTGTACCCCTGCCAAGTGAATGTAGTAAATGATGCACCACTGGAACTGGATATGCGCTCTGTTGAAGCGCATGGTTCAATGTCCCCTTATAGTCTCCACAGATTCTCACTGACCCATCAGTCTTGACTGGTGTGACTATGGGTGTCTCCCACCTGGAGTGGTCAGTGGGCTCTAAAACTCCTTGAGCTATTAGTTTATCTAATTGTGCATCAATTTTTCCTTTAAGGCAAATGGGACCCTTCTGGGCTTTAAGCGAATTGGTGGCACCTTGGGATCTAGATTGAAAGTGATAGGGGTCCCCATATACTTGCCCAATCCATCGCTGAAGACCTCTGGAAACTCAGACTTCAAGGCCTCCTCCCATTCAGTGTTGCTCACGTGATTGATGCCAGTCACCTCGATGCCTAGTGGATTGAACCACTCAAGTCCCAGCAAGCTTGGGCGATCCTTGTCCACGATGGTCAGCAAGCGCTTGTGTGGCCTTTGAACTTCACGTTGAATTCTCTTGTTCCAACTACTGGAATCTTGTTCCCTTGGTAGTCTTTAAGAGTCAGTGCTTGCTTCTTGAAATGCTTCTTCTGAATGTTTGGGAGTAGTGTGAATAGTGTCCCATGACACCATAGATAAATATGAGCCTGAGTCCACTTCCATTTGGCAAGGCCTTCCTTCAATTAGTACCTTGACATGCACTTTTCTGTTATTGATAGAAGAAGAATGACCAATAGTTACTGTCTGATGAGTTTCATTCTTCCCTTGCTTCTGTGCTGCCCCATTTTCTCACTGAGGTTGTTGGGCTTGAATTCTTTGTCAGGAAACTTCCTTCTGTTGGGTGGAGTTCTGGATGATTTGCAGACTCTTGCTAGGTGTCCTCTTTTTTTCACAACGGAGGCAGATGGTATCTAGGAACTTGCATTCAGTGCGGGGTGGCTTCCCCACAACCTCTGCAGTAGAAATCTTGCCTCTTTCTTCCCAGGTCTTTCTTTTTCCGCTCCATTCTGAGTCTATAAATTCCTTCCTCCACCTCACTACAGTCTGACTCAGAATCTATTTGCTCACAATGAGTTGTTGTGGACTTTTCCACATCAGGATGGCTTGTGGCCTTGTTAATTTTCTTCATGGCTGCTGCTGAGGACTTGGTAGCTTCTGCTGAAGAGGCCTCTTCTATTGCTTCCTTCAGCATGATCTTAGGTCTTAGTAATAACTTGCTCTGAAGCACCTTGTCTTTAAGGCCCAGAACAAATCGACAGCATGGCCTCTTCTAAATTGTTAAATTCACATGCACCCCAATGTCTCTTAAACTTGCCACTAAGTCGCTTATGTTTTCCCCTTGATCCCGACGGTAAAACTGTCTCTTAATGAGGCACGATACTTGTGGGGCTTAATGGGCTCTAACAACTTTTCTAAGTCAGGCCATTCCATTACCTTCATGTCTGCAGCTCCCGCCAATGCCTCGCCATCTTGAAAACTGCCGGACAGAGGCATGAGAAAGACCGCCTCTTCCGCTTTCGAAATGTCGGCAAGATCGTTTCCTTCCAGATACATTTGGAAACGATCTGCATACGCCTCCCAGTCTTCTGCCATCGGATCGAACGGGCTGGGGGGTGTTCAGCAGCCATCTCTTCTTCTTCTGCTGTTGCCTTCTTCTTCAGGGAGATCCCACCTTCGCCGCCAGTGTTAAGTTTGCATGAAGAGACAGACGGAGTGCTTCAAGCTCTTTGTTTATTAGTGACTACAGCTCAACGAACCCATTTGGCTGGGCTGCGGCTGCTACTTATAGCCAGCAGCCGCAGTTGCCAGCCAATCAGAGTGCAGGGTTTTCCGCACTTTTAAACCAATCATTTCTTACATTTTACAAGAACAGTTCAAACTAAACCAATGACTTTAAACCTGCATACATAACAATAAAACTATATTAATTATCTCAATCAAGTCCTGCATCCTTGGAAATCTTGATTCAGTAGTGATTTCTGCAGCCATAATAACATACATTAGCTATTTAAATGGGCTGGTTCATGCAGTTTGTCACACAATTACAGTTCTCTAATTCATCTTTCATAACCAATCTATTAGAAATAGGTGCCTAAGAGCAGAAAAAATCTCCAGTAAAAATCTTTAAGCATTTTAACATTACAATATTACAATACTGTTGCACTTGGAGCAAGATACAACAGAATACTTGTCTTCTTTTTCCCCTTGTCAATACAATAGCACCTGTAACTGACAGGAAGCATTTTTTAATACAGCTCTTTCTTTTTAAATATTCTTCTTCATCACTGTTACAACATTCAAGGTTCCCTCTCTCTCTGAGGGAAAGAGGGTTTAAGAAATGATTGTTCAATAAATAAATAAATTTCCCTAATTTCCTTAGAAGTGCCTCTTGTTTTTCTAAACAATCCCAGAATGTTTTTTGCAGATTTGCATTGATCTGCACAATTAACATGCAGTTGATAGAATTATAAGGTCCCCAAATTTATTCTTTTCTTTCACTGAGCTCGTTATTAAACTAGTTACTTCCTTGTTAGTTTTGGTTTTTGAAATTCAGAATTAGTTTGAGGGTTCACATTTTTATTACAGAAGAATCCCTCAGACATTCAACAAAGCCAGGAGGCAACTTGATTTTTGAAAGAGTTTTTTTTCTTTTGAAGATGTTTTGCTTCTCATCCAAGAAAACACCTTCAAAAGAAAAAAACAAGAAAGTCCAGTTGTTCTCCCTGAAAAGCATAATCTGGGACAATCCATGACCTGATGACTGAGACTCTCCATAGTCTTTTTAAGAATACTGCAGCATTTATATGACCCCACTCTAGCTTTTTTTTTTTTTTTTAAGTCCCAGAAATAATTGTCCTATTTTTTTGTAGAACAATACGCTGTATTTTTCCCCTCCCCTCATGAAATTGCATTGTAGAATATGATTATGACCACAAAAGTCACAAAGACAAATCTCTGAATTTTGAGGCCTAGCAAGCATCATTTCATTTTTCTTATCTTGGATTATGCAGGAGGAAGCAATTACAATTTCTGAAACATTAAAAGTGTGGGGTGCAGAGATACTACTAATCCCTGTGTGTAACAATAAAGCTAGATCAGCAGCTGAGAACCAGGAAGAAGAAAGCAAAAACTGCCACTCCCACAGTGCTTATTGTTTTGTTAATTTGAAGCTCTGAAAAGTTTGTCTTTCACTCTTTGGGATTTCTATTTATGCAGTGAGTGGTCTGTATGAAAGCATAAACAAGAACAGCAATCTTTATAATAAATTTGATGATTGGCTGAATATTTGGATTAGAAATAAAAATAACCCTAGCAACCCCAAGATATAAAGAAAATCTTTATAAATTATTCTATAGGTGGCATATGACACCATAAGATTAGCTAAAATTAATAATAAACTTCTCACCTACTTGTTGGAAAATGCAACAAGAAAAAGGCACTTATTATCATATGGTGGCTTGCAGGCCCAGGAATTTTGGAATCAAGTTCATAAATGGCTACAGGAAATGTGCAAGGAGGAGATACAATTCACCCCTCAGAATTTTTTTTACTTGGAATTACAAAGGACATATCTGGAAGATACTTTTACTTAATGATACATATTATTACTGCAGCAAGGATGGCTTTTGCTCAAAACTGGAAAAAATACTGAAACCCAACTGAAGCAGAAACACTAAGAAAAATCATTAAAATGAAAAGAGAGATGGACAAATTGACTATGGAAATAAAAAACAAGGAAGAAACGGACTATTATAAAATATGGAACAATTTTTATGGATGGCTGGACAGAAGAAAGATCCAATAGCTTATCTTTTTTTTTTTTTTAAATTACATATATTTATATGCCGCCTTCTCCAAGACTCAGGGCATGCTTACAATTTTTGGAGCACAACCATGCGCCAGCAATAGCCTTCATTCCATTGTATATGCTGCTTATTACTGTTGCCGACATTTTTACAAGGTCAGCTAATTGCCCCCAACAATCTTGGGTCCTCAATTTACCTACCCAGAGAGGATGGAAGGCTGAGTCAACCCTTAAATTGACTTGATCTACATTGACAATAAGTGAGATGAACTTAGCAATACCTGTTGAATTTAATGTATGCTTTGTGTGTGGTTATATGTTGTTTAAGTTTATGTTTGTTTATGTGTGATTATATAATAAAATAAATTATAAATTAAAAAAAAGAACAGCAATCTAATTTCTACTTAAAAAAAAGTTGCCTGTGTGGTAGGATGCCTCACACCCAGCTTTTGACAACATCCTAAATCAAAGAGGAACTTAATTTTTTTTAACCAAAGGACTTTCCCTTGATTCAAGAGTTCATGATTCACTAGTTCTTATTTTCAACTGACCTCAACCTAGTGAGTCACACAAGTCACTACTTGAACACTGAAAGTATAGTGACTGGCTGAATACTTGAGAAATAAGTCTTCAAAAATTTGGATTAGAATAATTGAGGTGGTGATATTTTTCTCCCTCAAAACAACTTATTCTTCCTCTTTCTTTTCCCTTTAAGATTTTCCTGATACACTGATGCTGGTGCTAATTTTGTTTGGTAAAAGTATAACGATCACTTCTTTGCCTTCAAGGTAAACAGCCATTGTTTTGTTGTCCCTGGTTTACACTGACCGTTATAGTGGGTAAGTTTACAAAATGAGTCAGTAAAGCACAGAACATTTTGTCTGCACAATATTTTCCTGAAAGAAATGTTCCTGTTTAAAGTACCAGTCAGTTTCAGCAAGTTCTTTGATGGAGATGTATTATTTTGGAAATACTATGATATAGTCTCTTTATCTTTTTATTTCTTTCCTATATTTTTTTTAAAAATAGGAACTACTTTTTGAGTTCTTTTTATTTCTTCTTTATTTGTTTCTTACTTCATATTAATTTGATTTTTTTATCTTCTTCTTTAAAAGTTTCAATAAAATCGTGTTTTTTAAAGGAATAAAGGATAGCTGGTCTTTGGTGGCACTCAGGCTTTGGAGTTCCTTCTCCAGACATCTTTGCAAGACAAGCATGCTTCTGAATTTATTATTTTAATTTATTTTGGCTTATGAACACTGACAAACTGTTTGATTACAAGATTGATGTTACAGTGTTTCAGGTTGATCTGTTTGAAATTTATAACATAGAAAAGCATTTAGATAATTTAGAAACAGTTCTTAATAGATGTTTTGTCTTCAACTAGGTGCTGCCTATTATCATTTTCTTCAGTCAGTACAGTGATGTCTGTGCTATACCACGTTGGATTCATGCAGTGGCTTATTAAAAAGGTAACAGTGCCCTGGGTACTTTGAGGAATGGAATGGAACGGAACGGAACAGAACAGAATAGAATACTTTATTGGCCAAGTGTGATTGGACACACAAGGAATTTGTCTCTGGTTATAAAATTATAATTATAAAAGCATATGCAGTATGATTAGATGCTTCCCATGTATTCTGTCATTCTTCTCACTGGAAGAAACATTGCTGGAGAGCTGTAGAAACAATTTGGGAGAATAAGAGGCTTCCCATCTCTCAAATCTTACCTTGATAGTATCAAGCCATTGGTTCAACTTTGAGTTTATTCTGTTTTTAGTGCTGCCTAGGTGGGTATATTTTACAATTATCCCAATTTAAAACCTACTAGATAGTCCGAATGTTTTGATTTCATTCCCACCCTAAAAGCTTCCTTGATCTACTATTTCTTTGCCTTCTGTTCTCTGAAATTCTTCCAATCAAAATTGTTTAACCTTTTGTCTATAATGACAAACAGTTATCTGAAATGTTCCACAAATATAAGAGGATTATGGTTATTAAAAGTTGCATCCCTTTGTTTGGTAAGTTAAATTTTTGGACAAGTTGGAGAAGAAGAAAACCAGGCATGATAGAATTACATTAACCTGATGTTGCAATGGAGCTGTGGTTAAATTCCTGGTTTCTGGAGAGCTGGAAGATGTAGGTCCCTGTAACTTTGCCAAAGTATTCATAAACTGTACAACATACACTATCCAAGAGGTTGTAAAATGCCAAATTGCTTTCTTTTGAATTTCCACTGATACAAAATCTGCTCCATCCATTTTTCTACTTTCGGTTTTCCCTAAGCATCTCTCTCCCTCCCTTCACACACACACACACACACACACACACACACACAAAATCACAAACACACAGTTCATGGTGTCCCTCATAAGAGGGAGGTACAAGGAGCATCAGGTGGCAGCTGAGTTTGAAATTTTGCTTGGATTGCGCATGCCTCCCTGTGGATATTCCGGGAACTCCGCTTTTCCAAGTTTCAGTTCTTGAACTTTGTCTTTTTCCAGCATTCTGCAGTTTGTCCTTAAACTTGTCTCTTAATCCATTGTGGTGTTTTTTATCGCTCTGCCCCAGGGCAGGGACACGGGCGGTGGGACAGGGGAGCTCACCGATCCCTTTGAATCAACTGGTGGAATAGATTCCCTCCAGAAGTTCTGGCTGTTTCACCCCTGGAGCTTTAAGAAGAGGCTGGACAGCCATTGGTCTGAAATGGTATAGGATCTTCTGCTTGAGCAGGGGTTGGACTAGAAGACCTCCCAAGGTTCCTTCCAACTCCATTCTGGTTGATTGATTCATTGATTGATACCTGCAGGTGTAGATCAGTGCCCGGTCAGCCTGGACCAGGCGGAGGTTCCATAGACCCATCTCTTGCTGCGGCAGATCTAAACACATCATGCACTAGATCTGTTCTGTGGGCCTTGAGTTGTTTCACCCCTGCCATAGACACCAAACACAGAATATGTTCAGGAGTGAAAAGGGATCCTGGCCTGAACTAACAAATTTGGTCTCCTGTTCTAGGCCTTCCTTACCTCTCATGCTCCCTCTTTCTCTTCCTTCCTCCAACCAAGCCCACTGTCTCCATCTCCCCACCAAGATGAACCCCGCCCCCCCCAACATCCTCCTCTGCACTGCAGCCACAGGCTTTTACCCTGGAGATCGAGGTCAGTGGCTGAAGAATGGCCATCTGGAAGAGGAGGCGTGGCCTTCAGGGAGGAGCTCCAGAACGGAGACTGGACCTACCAGCTCCAGGTGATGCTGGAGACCCAGACCCAGCAGTGGGACGTCAATGCTTGCCACGGGGACCCCATCACCGTTCAGTGGGGTGCTCCCTCCTCCTCCCCTCCTGCTCTGGGGACCCCATCCTGCCCTGAGAAGGGGAAGAGACCTTGTGGGGGAGCCAGAATGGCCCCTCCTGGGGAAGGTGGGCCTGATCCTCCTGCTCAGGTGAGGCTCCTTCCTTCCCCAGAGCCTGTTCCTCCAGCTGTGCCAGGAGCAAACTCTGGACAGGGATTATGGGGGCTGTGATAGGAGTGGCCTTCCTGGCTGTGGGGCTCTTCTCCTACCTGAAGAGCAAGAAAGGTGAGTCTGGGGGGCTGCAGGAGAGGTTGTGGGGAGGGGACCATCTAGGGGAGGCCTCTCATCAAGCACAGAAGATGGCCAAGAGGGTCTCCTTGAGGAATATCTTTGGGAACTTCTGTTCTTGGAGGGGTTATTAAGGGAAGATACTTAAGGGAAGGTAATATTAATACATTAATACATTAATATTAATGGCATTTGCAGGTGGATTTAAAATTCTTTAAATGTGCCTGAACAAAACCTCCTTGCTGAGGTTACAGGAAAATTTTTGAAAATTTGGGCAGCTTTTCCTGACAGAGACCTGAAAATTTACACAGCAATCAAAACCAAAAACAAACACTAAAAAAACTAAAATCTCATTCCCAGGGTTCTTCCAAGTTTTGGGAATTGCAAAGGAAGGGAAGGCCAAGGCCATTCTTCCATTCCTCCCTCGTGGGAAGGAGCACCCCAAATCCACCTGGAGCCCAGCTAAGGCTGGAGGCCAGCAGATCCAGAAAGATTCCAGCCAGAATTCTGACAGGCAAACATGGAAAGATCCCTCCATCCCCACCATGGAGGCAGGATGGAGAAAAAATGATGGAAAAGTAACTGTTTCCATCTGAGAGGAGAAGAGATGCAGCTGTGTTTCTACCTGGAAACCATTTCTGGACTTTGTGTAAGGCAGAAAAAATGAAGTCTCAACTGGGATTTGCTGATTAACTTAGGGTTTTTTAAATATAAATGTAATAAAATTTGTAAGAATGTATAATAGAAGTAAAAACCTGAGGATGTAATTTCACTTTGTATTTTACTTCTGCTGAAAAATCTTTTCCTTCCCCGCTCCTTTCTCCCACACTTCTCCTCCCCTTTCTCTTTTTTTTTTTTTAGAAAAAGTTTATTTACAATTATAAAAAAAAACACACAACATACAGACTTACAATCACACATAACATAAGTACATCACAAATTTTCATTTCTTTTTTAGTTACAGATCGAGTATGCATTTTCCCATATAATGTTACAGTCATACATAGCCATAAATATTTCTTCAAATAACGTTCGCTTGGTTTGGCCTCTTTTGGAGCTTTCCCTTGTCTCATTTTCCACATTATTACATAACCTGTTATCTGTTATCTCCTGTTTTCTATAAATTCTTGTGTCTCAAATAGTACCTTATTTTCCAACATTCCCTTTCCCTCCGTTTTTGTGTTCTACCCAATTGTACCATATTTCCCATGCCTTATAGTAATCCGAATCTTCTTTTCCATTTAGTTTGAGTGTTAATCTCCAATTCTACACATTCATACATTTTCTTTATTACTACTTGTATAGACGGAATTATAGATTCTTTCCATTTTTGAGCTAAAACAATTGAGCTGCTGTTAACAGGTGTGCAATCAGGTATTTGTCTTTTGGGGGGAGATTTTTCTTTATCATTCCAAGTAGGAACAGTTCTGGTTTCCACTCCAGCTCACACTTCATCACATCTTCAATCCAATTTTTAATTCCCATCCAATATTTTTTATTTTGGGGCATGTCCACCACACATGGTAGTAAGTGCCAATTTTGTTCTGGCACTTCCAACAGTTTGGATTTGCCTGTGGAAATATTTTTGCTAATCTAGCCGGGGCCAAATGCCACCTATACATCATTTTGTACTGGTTTTCTTTATATGCCACCGACTTTGTGTATGTTAAATTTTCTTCCCAGGTATCTTCCCAGTCATTCAGATCCAATTTGTATCCTATATTTTTCTCCCAAGCTAACATTGGTCCTTTTACTAATTGTCCTGCTCTTTCTTGTTCTAATAGTAATTTATATAATTTAGATATTAATTTTTCTTCCGGTCCCAAGAGTAATTTATCCAAATTTGTATTCTTTGTTTCTATTCCATATTCCTTTATGTCTTTGTTGTATCTGCTTTTGATTTGTAAATAAACCCAACTATCTATTGGTATACCTTGTATTTCCAAATCCTGTTTTGTTTTTAGTTTTCCCTCTGCATCCAATATCTGGTAATATTTAAGTTTTTATTTAAGTCCAATGTATTGGGATGAAAAGTTGCCTCCATTGTTGAAACCCACCTCGGTATTTTTGTATAGTTTTTCTTCCTTATTTCTGCCCAGTTTTTAATCAATGAGTTATGATATATGTTTCTGTTGTGTGTTTTGTTTTTGTCAGTCGGATTCCATAGAAGTGCGTGCCATCCTATTTGTAAGTCATGCCCCTCTAGTGTTAGCATTCTCTTATTTTCTAGCCTCACCCATTCCTTTATCCACAACAGAATCGCAGCTTTATAATAAATTTCCCAGTCCGGGAGTCCCAATCCACCTCTGCTTTTATCATCCTGTAAATATTTTTTCTTTATTCTTGCCCTTTTTCCCATCCAAATAAATTTCATTGTCATCCTATCCAAATCCATAAAAAACTTTTTGTTTGTTAATATTGGGATTGTCTGAAATAAATACAAAACTTTGGGTAATATATTCATCTTAATTGTCGCAATTCTTCCTAGAAGGGATATTTGCAATTTACTCCAAGTTTCCAAATCCTTTTTAATTTGTTCTAAAATTTTTATATAGTTATCTTCCCATAGCATTGTTGTTTTTGCCCTTATCCAAATTCCTAAATATTTTATTTTATTTACTATTTGTAATCCCATAATTTCTTCGAGTTTTTTTTGTTTGTTTATTATGTTTTTAACTAACAATTTGGTTTTCCCCTTATTTACTTTTAATCCTGCTAGTGCCCCAAATTTGTTTATCTCATTCAATAATATAGGGCCCGTCTCTAAAGGTTCCTCTATCATAAATACCATATCATCTGCGAATGCTTGTGTCTTGTATTCTTGGTTCTTAATTTTCGTTCCTTTTATGTTCCTTTCCTGATTCTAATTAACAGTGTTTCTAGTACTATGATGAACAACAATGGTGACAAAGGGCAACCTTGTCTAACCCCTTTCTCTATTTTGAACATTTTAGTGGTTTCTCCATTTACTAGTATATTTGCCTTTTGGGTATCATATATTGCATTAATCATTCTTTCAAAATTATGTCCAAAGTTCATTTTATTAATTTGCTGTTTCATGAAATCCCAATTCAGATTGTCAAATGCTTTCTGTGGCTAAGAAAATCAATGCCATTTGGTTACTCGGTGGCTTTCATAATATTCTAATATGTTTATTATTGTTCTTATGTTATGTCTAATTTGTCTTCTCGGCAAGAATCCATTTTGATCTGTATTAATTTTTCCACTAATGATTCCTTTTAATCTTTGTGCCATAATTGTCATGAAAATTTTATAGTCTGTATTTGAGCGATATTGGTCTATAGTTTTAATTTGATTGATATTTGTCTCTTCTTTGGGTATATGTTATGTATGCCTCCCTCCACGTGTTGGGAATTTTGGCTTTAGCCAATACTTCTGTTACAAACTTCTAGGAACGATTATTTAATATGTCTCCTATCTTTTATAAAATTCACTTGATATCCATCTGGACCTGGTGTTTTATTTTTTGTTTCTGAATCGCTTCTCTTAGTTCATCTATCGTTATTTCTTTATTTAACATCTCTTTCTTCATCAGCAAGTTTCTGTATATTTCCTTCTCCTAGATATTGTTCTATTTTGGACACTTCTACTTTTTCTTGTTTATATAAATCCTCAAAGTATTTCTTGCAATTTCTTTCTTTTTTTTCCAAATCAGCCTCGAGTTCCCCATTTTCATCCTCTAAGCATTGTATCGTTCTTTTCTGTTCCTCTTTTCTCAATTTATATGCTAACCACCTCCCGGTTTGTTTGCATGTTCAAAATAGTTTTGTTTTTGTGTATTGTAACTTTCTAAGGAGTTCAAGTATATTAAGTTCATGTTTTGTTTGTGTTAATCCATCTCTGATTTGCTCATTATCTGGGTTTTTTGTTTATTCTCTAATTTTCCAATTTTTTTATTAGTTCATCTTGTTTCTTCCATCTTTCCTTATTTCTATTCGATAGATATGCAATTGATATTCCCCTAATATAAGCTTTTATCGTGTCCCATATTCTGTAATGATGTATCCTCTTTTTATTAAAATTAAAATTTATTAATTCCTCTCTTATTTTTTAATATATTTTTCTTTTCAAAATCTGTGTATTTAATGACCATCTTTGCCCTTTCCTTCCCCTTCTTTTCCAAATTAAAGACATTGGGTTGTGGTCAGCCCATATATTTGTTAAGATTTTTGTGTCTTGAATTTTTATTTAATTGCTGTTTATCCAAATCATATCTATTCTGGACCATGATTTGTGTGGGCTGTAGTGGAAAGTATACTGTGTAATTCCTGGATTTCTTTTCCTCCATACATCTTCCAACCTAATTCCTCTGACATTTCAAAAAATATTTTGGCAAAGTATTTCGTTTTTGTATTGTTTGTGTCCAGATTTGTAATCTTGCCTATTATCAGTTATTGCATTATAGTCCCCATCAGACAAATCCTCGGATTACCGTTCTCTATCAGTTTTTCATATAGATTTTTATAAAATTTTTTGGTTTTATTTGGTGCATAAATTCCACGGCTAAAGTCTTCCTGTTGTGTTTCCATTTCCACCATTTATTCTTCCGTCTGTATCATTATTATATATCAATTTTGCATTAATATCCTTTTATGTATAATACCACCCCTCTTTTTTTTTCCCTGCTAAGGCCATGAATGCTTTCCCAGTTTCCTATTCTCTAAATATCTTTTATCCTGCTCTTTATGTGGACTTCTTGAAGGCATATTATATCCCACTTTTTGTCTTTCCAATCTATCAAATATTTTTTTCTTTTATTTGGACTAATCCATTATTATATTTATCGATATTAGTTTTATTCTCTTCCCATTTTGGTTATTTTTTCTAACTTTATTACGTTTTACCTGTTGTTTGACTCCTGGTTTTCACCCCTATCTCTTCCTCTTTCCTTCTTCACAAGCCGTTGGTTCTCTGTCCCC